>OMLP01041464.1:0-23349 GCA_900302685.1 Spondyliosoma cantharus | reverse complement strand
GCGTCCACTTCTAAAGCTAAAATAATCACTGGTCACAAATGTATAAAATGACTGATCAAAGTAAATATGCAGAAATTGGTGGTTGTAGATTGGTACATTTAATCATAGCCCACCAATAAATCGAAGACACAGGTCTGCTCCACATCAAAAAGACAGCATGTGTAACTGAACTTTTTTCAATCTCATATATGATTGTGACCAAATGGTGACCTTGCAGCTATAATAAGCTACTTTCTATTCTCTACTTGAGGTGTCATAAATCAATGTTACTTGGTGGAGTCAGTGAATGCCGCCGAGGATACTTAGTGTAAGTGTTAACGGAAATGATAAGCCATTGTAATGATATTGATTGTCGTTCAGTGCTTTATGACTCTGTGGAGAAAGTCTCTCTCAAGCTTCAGAAAACAGACTTGAAGCGATGCTGTCTTGTTGCTTATATTGCCTGTATGCTTGACATTGTGTGCATGAAAAAGTCAGAGGATTGTTCCAGCCGTTTGACTATATGATATGTGTTTGATACAGACAAGTAATTGTTTATTCAGTCGTGAAAAGGAAGAGTGTTTGTTTGTTTAGTTTTAGGCATAAAAAAATTCTCCTCCGATTAAAATATATTCCCCAAAACTACATAATGCACCTTTAAGTCACCATCCAGTGCATCCCTCCAGTTAAAGTTGCCCCAATCTGATCATGTATACAACAGCTAGGCTGTACAGTGCTGCAGTTCCAAAAGCTCAAAATTTCAGGACTCATTGGACCCATTAAACTTTAATTCATGTAATATCTACTATTAAATAATTAAATAAAGTTGAAGATCCAACGTGTAAGAAAGTTGATTGTTCAGTCTCCAATTGGACATTCAATAATCTTGTACCAGGACCTCCTGTATTTGGATCAAGAAGCTCATTAAATGTAAGGTGAGCCAAGGTGAGGCAGCAGCAGTTATTCCAGTGTGTCAGATACATAATTAATCAACATTTAAGCATTGGATTGAACTCTGTATTGGCAGCTACCAAATATTAAAAGGCTTGGATCGAGATGTCCCTACCTCCAGGTTATTTTCCTTTTGTCTACCTTGTGATCTTTTATATTGAAATGATAAAAAGCTGCGTCTGCCTCTGGGTTTGTCTGTATTTCCCATGGCGATTCACACAATAAAAATATATAAATATCTACAGCTGCTTGTTCTATCCAGACTGTGTCATGCATTGCACATTACACACCAACCACACTTTGTGTTGTGTTGCCCACTCCTACTTCACTGATTTTTGTTTACAAGGCCGTTTTGCTGCTCATTACCACCGAGCATTGTTTTTTCCAGGGCTGCCTCATCTTGACAAGGCCAGACTCCCAGTCAGAGCAGCGACCTCGAACTAACAGCAGCCAGTCACCCAGGCGAGGCTACACTGATTTGACAGCTCACTACTGTCCAGTGCTCAAGCTTCTTACTGAGTGGACACAAGACTCTGTGCTATCACAGCTTAAGCTGTCTTATTTATAGGAAAGTCTACCCTGTAAACACCTTTTTTTTTAATTGAGTTATCTTTTATTTCTAAAACAACATCAAAGCAAAAGCATCTTATTTTGTTTGACCATCAGAGATGATGATCCTGAGACAAAGAAAAGCAGCAACTCCTTGGCATTTTGGCGGTTCTGATTTAACAAAATACTTGCAAGTTTTCTGTTGGTTGACTAATTCATTATTTTACTTGTGATTTTCATCTCTACATTACATTTCATTACATTCATTTAGCAACTGCGTTTATAATAAATATAACAAGTTACTTGATTCACATAGTGTGTCTCCAGCATTAGAGCTGTGTAATCAAGGCCTGTCTTCAGCTGGAGCTTTGAAGCAAGACATCTAATCAAATTTGCTGTGTTTGCTCTGGCTGAACTGATTATCTTACCCTGGCTTCTGTGTGGCTCTTTGCATGTAAATTGACTGAGATCAGGTCTGTTTTAAGAAGCAGAGTCAGATACTTTGCAGTTTGTTTATGCAACCATCCTTGTGTGTGTGTGTGTGTGTGTGTGTCTGTGTTTTCAACAAGCAGGACTGTATATAGTAAACCTGAGGCATCAGGTGATTAATGCGGAGTACTGAATTGTCTCTGTCAAACAGACCTTCTCTTTATCAAGGGTAAAGAGAAGCATGCAGTAATACATCTGTTAACGCTCGCAGTACATTTCCACAGATAAACACTCCAGCCAGCAGGTGTTGGGTAATGCAAGGCTCTGCGAGGCATTGTCACACACCAAGGCAGCTCTGATAGACACAAACAAACCTCTCCTCGTCTTTCCCAACCAGCTTCTATCCCATCTTCCCCTCCCCTCCAGTTGCTTTAGAGAGACAAGTAGGCCAAAAGTGGGAAGCCTTGTCTCTGCTTTAAGCGCAACAAAGGGAACCAAGCAATTTGATCCTGCAGACTATCTGAGGTTTTGCACTGCACAGGGTTGAGGAGGAGAGCTGTGCTTGAAAAACAATTTCCTTGCATCTGTTTGTGAGTGATTCACAGGAACGTTTTTTCTTCCCTGCCTGCTCATTATTTCTGCCCCATCTTTGTGCTTATTCAGCAGCATTCGTGCAAGTCAGTGCTATCCCTCGACCTCCCTGGAGGATGAGAGGGATTTCCCATCTAGCTTTTGCTAGTCATTGAAGGGTCTATCGTACCGGGGGAATCCACTACATTAACTCCTGTTACCTTAGCTCTTAGCTAGCTTTTCAAGAGCTCAGTCTCGACTCTCAGAAAGAGAAACTCTACCAGGGAAAGGGTGTATTTTCATAGCAGCAATGGGTTTTGGTTTCCCTCCACTACCTCACCAAGGGAAGAAAGCTCAGTTGAACCACTGCCATTTTCCCCTTGTTTGTATGTGCAGCTGCTGTTGTTAACAAAGGGTGGGCTCACTTTCCCCTCTCTTTATGTGTGTACAGTGGGAGAGCTATGGAAATAACAGAAGTGTGGAGTTTGATTCCCACAGGCTACATGCCATCACTGTAAACATGTAGTTGTTTTTCTGACACACTTTTTAGCTATATTATTGTCACCTGTATAGTCTCCTTTTGTTAGAGGGCAAACTTTCTTAATGAAAGAATCAATCTGTATTTATATTCATGTTTCTGCTCAACCATCACAGATATGGACTAATGGTGATTTACTACAATGCAGATAGCAAATGCAGTTGATTAACTACACTTGTAAATAAACCAGTTTGCAGCACTGCACATTTTGATGCGTTCTTGTGTTCAGATTTTTGCCATTGCCATCTGTTTTCAAGCTGTGTTTTATGTAGCACATCATAACTTGATTTGGATTTCCCTAGCCATCTTGCTGTGTAGCAGACAAAAAAGACAAAGAAAGTACATTACAAACATCAGTGCATTAGTGTTGTTGAGTGTTGCCAAAATCTCATCACACTTGAATTGTTGTATTATCAGTCACAGCATCAAAAAGTTAACTTCCAACCTTGGAAAACTGACTACAAAATGAAGTAATTATTGTTTAGTTTTAAACATTTGCTTCTTGGATACACCCAAGACAATTTTATGTTGATAGTGAATGAAAAAGGAGAGCATGAAATTATTTCTTCACTTTGTTTTGTCATGCCAAAGCCTCTTTGTTCACCCTGCCCCTGGCCTGTATTACTGTAACCACCCTCTTAAGTAATGGCCTCTTAAGTAAATGGCATTGCTGTGTGTTTCCCAACCTTAGAAATGCAACTCCATCTCATTTTCCTTCGTCATAAAGCAAATCTCCAGAGTCACTGTTATGCTTCGCTGTAGTCTTTTTTTCAGAGCATGCTCAACCTGACACCTAACAGGTGCTTTAACATAGGAGTCCATGTAACTAAGTCATAACTGACAAAGTGTATTCATCCAGGAGACATAGCAAAGTTTGTTTTTCTCCGATGGTTTTAGTAGTTTGAGATTGCTATCTAAAATTCTTCCTCTTGCTGTTGTAAGTCCTGGGAAATTAAAAAAGATTAATATCCACTAATGTAGGCATTCATGGAGCAAAGGAACAAACATGACATGGCCATAGCAAATCACAAAATCGCTGATGTACAACGCTCTCACATTTCTCACACAAGATTGGTCCCTGAATTACTTCAAAGCTGTTCTCTAGTACAGAATTGAATTAAACCCTTTGTAAGGACTCAAGATCGCTGCACTGATTAGAGGAGTAAATGTGAAAAAAGAATAACATTTGGAGTGTCACAGGATGTCTTCAACACTGCACAGATGGTGTATAATCAAGAACAGGAAATCAGTTGTGTTTTCCTTCTCATCCTTAACTGTATTTTCACACCAAGTCCCACGGCTTCACACTTTTCCTCTGCATGAACTTTCAGCATTGGAAAGTTTGACAGCTCAGGAATGGGCTGAAGGATGTCCAGTGAAAGCTGCTTGCTTTTGTTGCAGTTCTGTTTACTGTTGGCATTTCAGTTGATTCATTTGTCTGTCCTACTTTTCTAGTTTTTGTGGTTGAATTCGCAGTTTACTTTCTGTTCACCTGAATGTGTGAGAAAGGGTTACCTTAAGCTTTGCAAACTACACAACACTTTATGAATAATGTTTATTATAAAGTGTTGCCAGTGAATATTCTTTGAGGTACGATAGTATGCTGAGTCCTTAACTGTAGTTTTACCCTGCCAGGCAGGTGTGTTACAGGTGGTCAGTCATTTGAATACTGATTGTGTGAACATGTATAATATTACATGTACAACAACCCCTTCTAGTCTCTTTTGTCAATTTCTCTGGAAGAAACAGATCGTATCCTGATGTTTCCATCCCCTCTGTCTACATGAAGGAAGCCTGACTGACAGGAGGTGGGAACCACAATACTGAATGGGGGTGGAAGTGTCATTAACATGAGAAAGCCGTCATGCTCAGCTTTCTTTTCCTCTTCACATTATCTGCATCGTGTCTCTGGCTCAGTCACAGGACAAGTCACTTCCTTAAAGAGATATCATTCCCCTGAGTTGGTCTGTAGTTTAGTTGTCCGCAAACATCTTTTAACCATCAGAGGAATCAGTTTACTTCCATTAAATGTCACTGTAATTTGGTTGGAAATGTACATCTCGAGCTTTGTGGTTGACAACTATTCATGACCTCTAAATCTGCCTATAATTGCTAATTTTGTATTTCTGTGAGTGAGTTTCA
The DNA here is from genome assembly GCA_900302685.1 of Spondyliosoma cantharus. Taxonomy (NCBI): domain Eukaryota; kingdom Metazoa; phylum Chordata; class Actinopteri; order Spariformes; family Sparidae; genus Spondyliosoma; species Spondyliosoma cantharus. The sequence continues at coordinate 18,191 of OMLP01041464.1, read as the reverse complement.
CATTACAAGTGTCAGTGAAAGATATTGTTGTTATTATATTATATAAGATATTATGTGACAAAGAAAAATAGCATGTTGTCACATTTTAGAAGCTGTACCTAGAATTGATGTGTTTATGTAGTTGTCAATTAATTTCCTTTGCACTGACTGGATTGTGGCAGATTTAACTGAAATGAATTTCGACTTGCTTCGGGCTTTGTCATATTAGCATTGACAAGGGAAATCATTTATTTCAAAGGCACTTGCTGCAATTAATGGATTTACTTGTGGACGTGGATAAAATGTGTGTGGTACTCTTGCATAGAGATACACCTTGGCGGACTGTCTTGCAAATTGGCACAATAGACCAATTGTAAACCATCTTGCCGACTTTTGAGGAAACATAACTAGACAGTCAGAAATAGAGGAAGCTGTTTTGTTGTGCAGTTCAATTTTATACAATAAACCAATAGAACTTCCCTCACATATAAGAAGCTATAACTGTTGAATGTTCGACATTTTGTCTCAAAAAATGGTTAATCAACTTATTGTCGCAGCCCTTCTATGTGCATCTACCTGAAAGTGTAAGTGTAGATGAAATGGCTTTCAAATCTAAATAATATCATCAGATTTGTCCACAAGAATGTGGACATGGCCACAGACATCACTGATTTATTCAAGGGACATACTGCAGCTGCAGATCAGAGCAGGTTGCCATTTTTTGTTACTGATAGTCCAGAGAATATTCACTCTTGCCTTATTTCTTCTTTCCTCTAAAGCTCCTCTGCAGCTGGTAGTATTGTAGTCTCGATTTGCATTTACTCATCAAATATTGGGAGACCCATTGTGGAGAGAGGATTAGGCCAAGAACATATAGCTAAATTACTAAACTGTTTCCTGACAACAGTGCACTCCAGTCTTGGCACTGTCGGAGTCAGATGACAGTGCAGGGCTCTCTCTTTTTTTTTTTTGCCAAGGCAGAGGAAGCTTTTGCCAGATAGCATCCTCTCTTCTATAAAGCTGGGTGAAAATCTGGACATGGAAATTTAAAAAAAATGAGACAGAATGTGGCACTCTTCCTCTCGTTTTCTCTCACCCCCCACTCTCTTGTTCTCTTCCTCCCTCTGTGGGTGTTTGGTACACTAAGTGCCTCATGATTGCCAGGGCCGTGAGGAGGCACAATCGGTGGAGGCGTCAACAGCCCTCAGCCAAGTGTCCTTGCTTCCCCAAGTGGTTATTCTGGCAGTGTTTTGGTCAAGTGACAGTGGAGTCAGCGTTATCCAGTCAGATAACAGTGTTCAATAACAGTGCTGCATGGCAACATGGTGAAGGATTTCCATAACAACTCCTGTGTTGTTCATACATAGAGTAAATTTTCACACCAAAATGTCATGCAGGCTGGCCACATTTGGTTTGCCCAGACAGTGGGTGTTTAAGTGCTTATGTGTGCATTTTAGCAATCTGGCTGGAAGTGCGCATGTTTTTTCTTTGTTCCACTTACCTCGGAGCATGTGTGCTGCACCCTGTGAACGCTGTAAACTATAGGTGGACAACACCTGGGCTGGAAAGAGAGCTGACATGTGCTCAGGAACTTCTTTAAAAAAAATGGTAAAATGTTTCTCATTTGGATCCAAATCATGGTCAAATCTGGACAAAACCTATATTTGCTGCTGAAACTGAATATCCAAGAGGGGAACATTTAATCATATTGCTGCTTTATGTAGAGTCTCTGAAAAAAGTAAAAACAATTACAATCAAGTTACAATCTTAACTAATGCTATCTTGAACCCCCAAAATATTCACTTCATTTTCACAAAAGACCTGAACCTAAAACAATCATCTGAATTGTTGCAATTAAACTGATCTATTAACTCATTGTTTCAGCTCTAGATTTAACCAGTAGTTGTTGTAGAATGTCTGGAAAATTTTGAATAATAGATGTGGTCATAAGTAGGAGTTGATTGAAAAATAATTTACACACAGTCTCTAAAAATGTGATTTTGTTTAGATCCTAGAAATCATGCATATTTCACAGAACGCCTACCAAACTTTATGGATTTGTGGGTAAAGATGCAGATGCAGGTGAAACATCATATAAACACAGCAAACTTCAGCTATCTTGTATCATGTATTTAATGTAAGGTAATTTGAACAGCAGAGGTACAAACTTTTATTTCTGTTGGATATTAACTCTAGCTTTAGTTCCCCCTGTACAAAATACTAATATTCTGAGACTGACATGTTTTAATAACTCGGTTGTAGTGAATGATGTGTTTTATATGCAGTGAAGGTCTTTGCTTTCTTCTGAAATAAGTCTATAGCGGAGTGTGTGTGGTATAGGATTACTGGTTGGATGTTTGTCAGCTGTGTTGATGTTGTGCTGAGCTGTGATTCTTATCAGTGTGCTGCTGACAGTGTGTGAGAGCTGTGCTGCCTGTCTATAATTTACACACTGTTGTCAAACTGATGATGATGAGGGGTTGTGGAGGGTGAAGGCAGATGTGTTTTTGTACTCTGTTGGGATGCACTGCGCATTCAGTTTGCATGTTTTCTGCTTTAAGTTAGAGATGGATCTGGGAATCAAAAGAGGAAACAAGAAAAGACAGATAGATTTTCATTTTATATATTTAATGGACGAACTGGGTTTTGATATTGGCGTAAGTCTCTGAAACAACTCCAAACGTCTGATCTGATCTGATCTGATGTTGGATCCAAATACAAACTGGTGTCTTTATTCAGCATTCAACGCTATTTCTGTATCCAGGCAGCGTTGGCCATGATGCACCAGCCAGTTATTAATTAAAGCTTTTTCTGATCAACATTTTTAATGCCTTATAATCCCGCCCACTCCTTTTTGGCTCAGATGTCTGTGTTTACCACTTTGAAACTGATACATATATGGCCAAAAGTCTGTTTTTTAATGTATTTCTGCGTGGTAGTAAACCCCTTGGGAATTAAAGACTTGAGCCTCAGTGTCCTAGCAGCTGATTGATGCGTTATCTATTTCTGTTACACATCTCTATTGTGTGTTGTTCATTTTGACAGTTTCTATTGTATGCTCATCACTATTTGTCATCAATTTCTGCTGTCTTTATATTGTGTTTTGTTTCTTTGGTTGCGATCATTGTGTAGACGGGTGTTAGTCATGGTTTCTACGGTCTTGTTCATGGTAGAAATGTAATATTAACCTGACAGTGTTTAAGGAGTAGTTTGACATTTTGGGACATGCACTTATTTGCCTTCTTGCAGAGAGTTGGATGAGAATATTGAGACCAATTAGTATGGTAATGTCTATCTATAGCCAGAAAATAGTTTGTTTAGCTCAGCAACTGGAAAGAGGGGGGAAACAGCCAGTTTGGCTCTGTCCAAATGTAACAAAATCTGCCAACCAGCACCGATTGTGTTGTAGATTAAAGAAATGAGATGGAACGTGTTAATTGGTGAGTTTTGGAGATGCTCTTTGGTAGATTTTTATTCTGGTTTTACTGTTTAAAGGCTAGATGCACCTTTGACCCCTCTGTTCTTCTTCTCCCCTTGCTAGCGGTCAGTTTGCTGTGGTCAGAAGATGCCGGCACAGGAGTACGGGTGTGGAGTACGCTGCCAAATTTATCAAGAAGCGACGCAGCAAGTCAAGTCGACGAGGGGTGACAAGGGAGGACATCGAGCGCGAGGTGAACATCCTCAAGGAGATCCAGCACCCCAACATCATCACACTCCATGAGGTCTTTGAAAACAAAGCAGAGGTCATCCTGATCCTGGAGCTGTAAGTTTCTGTGTCATTTTTAATTCTTCTGTGTTCATCGCAAGTGGGGAAACTGAGTATATGTTTTGCATAACGGGTTTTGGGAAAAAAAAGGGATAACTCTGCATTTTCTTATTATTATGGCCTTGAAGGCATGCAGCTTAAAAATGATTGTACCCTTTAGTCCTCTTTGCTTCTTATAAGAACAGTGACTAACAGGGAATTGTTCTCTTTACAGTTCAGATTTCAAATTAAATGGGTACTCGTCATTGCACTTCTAAAAAGTTGGACTCACAAAAAAGCAAGCAAGCTAGTAAGCTCCAGAAAAGTTACACCCCCTTTATACCATGATTCAGTTTTTCATCAGACTCTTCCTCACTTCTGTTAAAGATCTTAAGTTTCAGAATCAACAAAGGGAAATACAAGAAAGCATAAACAAACTTGTTTTTCAAACTAAATCAGTCAGATGGTGATCACAAGTCCTCACAGTAGCCAGTTTTCAGGGTAGCTTGTAATAAAGCGTGATTGTAACTCGTCAGAGATGTTGTGTAACTTGAGGCCCCTTTTTCACTGGCACCTGTTAGACCAGTTTTACCAGGTTACATGGAACTCTGCTGTAAGATCTTTTATGTTTACGTTACAAGTATCCAGCTGACAACACGCTTATTCTGAACAAATAAGCACCAAAGCACAATACACTATACCTCCATTAGTAGGTCACCTTACAGCCAGCAGTAATGAGTGTAATACTGAGAGCTGCAGTTGCCGGACAACATTCCTGACCGGTGATCATATATGACAGAATTGCAAGGAAGAAACAACAAACGCAGAATCAGTCATGGCCCACATTACAACGCGTGTGTGAATACTGTTATAAGTCAATGGCTCATTTCCAGGTCAGTACAGTAAACTTGTTGAACACTTTGCTGTGACTGGAAATAACATCTCAGTGTTTTTAAGGCTTGATTAAATGCTTTTTAAGATCTTAAGATTTTTAAGAATCAAAATGAACACTGTGCAAACTTCAGTGAAGAACACCATTCGCTTTTCACAGGGTAGTCCAAAAATGTGGTTATTTATCATCATTAAGCTTTTGAAATTATGTTTAGACAACAAAGAATTAATATTTACATTAAAAAAATTCAGGTGCTGGATAGATGACTGTACAGCACTGCAGCATCCAAAGTGTGTACCCATTAAAACAAGCTGTTTCCGTAAGTCCATCTATGAACTTGTTGTCTTTCTCTCAAATATTTGTAGAATTGATCTGATCTTTCCTCATTCCCAAAGCTCAGAACATGTGCTGTTGTTCCAAGAGACATCAACATGAACCCTTCCTGCTTCTCATTAGATAAATGCACATTTCTGGTCTGTTAAGTTTTACTTTCAAACTGTAAAAACATGAAAAACTGCTCCCATTTCCATATAATAACCCCTGCATCCAGTTATTTGAATACATTCGTATTAGACAACTTCAGGGTTTAAATTAGCGCTCCCGAGATTCGAATGGCTTCTGTAATTATATAAATATAGTCCAGAGCATCAACAACCACGTGTACAGTTCAACCATACAGTGCATTCGATTTGCAATCATGCCCAATGCATGACAATGCTATCAATACTGTCTGATTAGTGACAGTAAGAAAGGATACTGTGTTTTTTTTGGTGTGGTATGGCAATTAACTATACATTATCCATGAATTTCATGATACATACTGTACATAACAACAAATCTTGTATGAATCTCAGAACTACTGTGACATGTAAATGAATCCATTTGAACACAGTTGCTTAAGAGCAGACAGTTTTCAGTCAGCCAGTTCATAGGTTTGGGGAAATGTGGCTGAGAAAAGTCAAATTACCACTGAGGTCCATTTAAAGCAAAGGCATTAAAGCCAATAGGTCCTGCAAAGAGCAAGTATTCTGAGTCACTTCTTCCAAAAAGAAAGGTCAACGGGAACAAGAAAGCCTTGATTGAGCATTGAACACTTTCTATCTATTTTGTAATGTATTTGATTGTTATTTGTGACCTTCTGTTAATGGTTTCATGTCAGTTTTGGTATAAGAATTGTCTTTAAAGCAACATTATATAGAAATGTGTGCGATTTGGCACCGCCGCAGTTTCTGAGTGTGACACCACTGTTGTATATCCCAGGTCTGTAACATTTTTTCAAGTGTAATGTTGGTGCTAAAGACAAACAAAGCTCATTAAGGCATAACAGTGTTACGTATTGAGACACCATTCACCCTGTTACAAGACAAAAAGTTACATAATGTCAAATCATTAAAACAATAAAAGGTTATACATTTTGAGGAAGCAGCTTGTGACTGGATGAACCGAATGACGAAGGTTGCATGCAAATTTTTTCTCAAATCAGAGCTGAAAGACTATTATTTGCGTTATTTAAGTGATCAGATCAGATTTTTGGGTCCAGACATCACAAACATATCTGCATGGGTTGCTATGACGAGGTAGTCGTCAGTAATTCTGTATGCCGGTGATGCGACTTTCCAGCATGGAAACATGATCGACCATCTCGCTCTTCCAAACAGTCACACTGTCAATTTGCAGTGCTGTGTATTTCAGTGTGACTCCACAGACTGTTGTTCTCTGTGTTGTCAGGACCGCCCTGCTAGTAGCATCATGGATTCTGCTCAGCTGCTCCAAAGCACATCCATCTTTCTGAATTTGACAGTGTCATTGTGTGTTGTGCTGCGAGTGACACAAAAGACACTTTGAAATCCAATTTGAATGTCCAGGGCAACCAGACTGAGACGCATCAGTAGAAGTCCAACTTGAATCACATGTTTTGATGATTTGCAAAAAACACATTTCACATGTTTTTTCGCTGTCCAGATTTCCTAAAATCAATCCGAATACAATCTTGATATGCCAAAAAACAGATTTTACAGACTTATCTCTCCCTCTCTTCCAGCTGGCATCCATCATGTATCTTGTTTGGCTTAGTTTGGCTCCATGCAACACCTCCACAGCAGCACATACTGTACCTCAAGCGTTGTTCTCACTGAGCGTGCTCACTTCCACACTGCGTTATTCAATTGTGTCAAGTTAAATTTAAATAAAGGGTTTAGTGTAATTAACTTCTTGCAGGACTCCCTTTCTCTTGCACTCCCTGAGCTGTTTTGTGACAAGGGAAACTGGGCCTTGTATAGTGGTTCATACTCCATTTCCCAACTGCTAATGTTTTGCTTGGTTTGAAAGAGTAGAGCACAGGTCTGTCTTAAAGTGTTGATGGCTACATGTCCAAAGTTGAGGCAAATATCTCAAAGATGAGGGTTTACATATAGTAGTGGCATTTATGATAATATAATAATGGCTTCTGTTCTGGGCTGTGGAGACATGGCTTTTTATTTCCTTGTGTGTCATGGTGATTTATTACGTTAATTTAGTATTTATTATTTTATTTATTTATTGCTATTTACTCATGAATTCCCAAACGTATCTGGGTCAAGCACTCCCTGAAATATGCACTCTGAGCCACTGACAGCCATTTGTTAAGATTGTCATCTAAGGAACTCATATGACAAGATGTTTGTCATTGTTGTCAGTCATGCTTGTTTGTGTGGGCATGTTGATATGGGATACTGATAGACAATGAAATATGAACAAGGAAGTATAGTCTTAAGACACTACTTAGCAGTCCGTCCTTCCTCGATTGTTTGATTGTATAACTATATGAAGTCGGCACAACAGCCTTCATTGTCTCCACTCCCTGGATGCTACAAGGCTCATGCTATAAATCCTTCAACCTGGTATGGTTGCTTACATATTTGATTGTCCACATGACACCCTCCATGTACTATTATTGGCTTAAAATCAGGGTTTTTGAATTAAGGAGATCGTATTTTGTTGATCTTATTTCAGAAAGCAGCTGATGACTCTGTGATGAAGCCAAGCTTATATCACTAATGCTCCGTGTCTTCTGACACACAACGGAGGACAATTTTGAGAAATTGATTAACCTGATTTTTCAGCCGGGGGGTCTTGTAATGGACTGAGTTGTGACAGGGTGTGACACTACAGCTTACAAAGAGCCAAAGCTGTGAGAATTTGTATTTAGGAGTTTATTTAAAGCTACTACAAGGAACTAGAACATTTAGTGTCTGACCATACCACTAGACTACAGAGCAGCTTCTTTCCTCGGGCTGTGAGATTCCTCAGCTAATCCTCATCACTCTGCCATAAAAAATTGTTTTCATTTTGTGATTTATTCAACATGCGTAAATCAAAATCCAACCCGGTTACAGGCAATAAGAACAGAACAGAAATGGCCAATCTTCTCACTCATGCTCTTGTTTGTATATGTAGGTCACATAGAGGCATCAGTATTATGTTTTTATATTACATTGTATTTACTGTTTAATAACCAGTTAAAGGTTACTTGTAGTATTTTTAATGAAGGTTATCTTTTGGAGTAAGTGTAAAGGTTGGCCTGCTTGAAAAGTTAATCATTTTAATTAATTTGCACGTCATGGTATAATTGATAATACCAGAAATATGTGCCTGGTTCTACGTAAATCACAATTAGCATTCAAAGCTGGTAGGATGACAGAATACTGTTTTTTTTTTTTCCAGCCCAGGGCAGGTAAAACAACAAGTTACATGTGAATGCTAAAAATATTAGGCTTCATGTTGTTCCCCTTTGTCCTCCACATCCTTTCCTCCTCCTGCACTCCGGGTAAATGCAACAGTGACAGCGACTGTCCTTGGCATAACACATTGAACGACCAGTGCTAAAAGAGGCAGAGGTGGCATGTTCGGGCAGAAACCGTCTTTCCTGTCTGTGAGTGTGCGTTTACACCCTGTTAACCACTGAAGCAGATGATGAAGTAAACATCAGAGATATACTGTAGTGTGGGTGTTTGGTGGGAGGAGGGGTGGAGTTCCCAGCTGTGCAGTTGGTCTGGTGTTTCCTCCCTGAAGAGTGTGTGTGTGTGTGTGTGTGTGTGTCTGAAGATAGATTTAGCAAAAGCATTAACGGATGCTAATTTTTGTACAGAAATGTGAAAACTTTTTTTTTTTTAATTTTCAAAAAATTAAATTACATTTTATATAATACTTATCATTAAATAGTAGTGATGGTTGAATAAACTTTCACTGAAATATGGAGAATTGGCTGCTAAAATTATAGTAATTTTTCATTTAACTGTTACTAATTCTTCACATACTGTATACTGTAAGACAAACACGTGTTTTGATGTGTGTTTGGCTGAGTGAACGCTTGACGACTGGATAAGCATGGCTGTAATTACAATTATCTACACATTTGCTCTTCTTCTGCTTTCTCTGTCTGAGTGAGTGCTAAATGCTGAATCATTTTCTGTTTTATTGAAAGATCTTTACTTCTGATCTGAAATTAACACGAACAGACCTCCATAAATTTCAATAGATAAAATGGTGGGTAATGTCTTGGCAGTGATGAGCAAGCACTGATACTGATATTAAAAAGTGGATTTTTATGACAAGCAGCATAATTAAATCCTGATAGGAGAAAATAGCCATGACACCAAAAACTGAATTAATATTAAATCATTTTCAGTATTTTGTTGAGTCTCTTTTGCCCAAAAGAGAAAAATTGGCCTGGGTCAGCATCGTTCATTAAACATCATGGATCAAAGTGATATTTAGTTCTAATATTTTGCTGTATGTGTGTCGTTATAAGCTTAATTTAGACAAACACTGTTGATTTTGATTTGATAAACAAGTAAATGTTTTTCATCATTCAGTAAACGTTTCTTTTCTTTCTCCTGTTAGTGTCATCCGTACCCTGACTATCATCCTTGTGAGGTCTTTTTATTCGTTTTAAGATCACATATTAGTGAGACTAAAACAAACTTTAAATGTTCCAATAAAACAATCTTAGCTGAAACTTTGGGGCATATTCATTTTTCCGTATCCTCCTTTGTATTTAATGGAGAGTTTTCATTATTTAAACAGCGCTGGTTAAAATGCACTCTGGATGTGTAAATTGGTCGTGCTCTAATGCACCGGGATGATTAGATTACATCAGCTCAGCTCCGCTAAGCAGGGATTTGTAGCTGGCTCTGATCTGAGAAATCTCGCATTTTAATTCTCTCCCTCTTTCTCTCTCTCTCTCTCTCTCTCTCTCTCTCCTCGTCCAGTGTGGCCGGCGGTGAGCTCTTCGACTTCCTGGCAGAGAAGGAGTCGCTGAGTGAGGAGGAAGCCACTCAGTTCCTCAAGCAGATCCTGGATGGAGTCTTCTACCTGCACTGCAAACAAATCGCTCACTTTGACCTTAAGGTACTGGCGCAACTGAAGATAGAAGAAGTCTTCCCTGTGTTATCCTGTCTGGTCATGTAGTCCAAACAGGAGTTTGTTCAACTTTTCGCCATATTGTCCATTTTGTCAGCTTGTATTAAATACAGTGATATTGTAATTTACACTTCCACTGTGTCCCAATTCTATATTATACTAGTGCTACAAGGATTTTGAGGATGTAGTACATTGACATTGAAAAATGAGTTTGAAGAGCTTCAGAAATAAAATAAGTAGTTCATTATTTGATGAATCTATGGAATCCCATTTCCGCCACAGTGATGAAATACTATCTCAACATAATGGGAAAGTATCTCAAAATAATGACTTAGTATCTCATAATAATGAGATAGTATCTCAAAATAATGAGAAAGTGTCTCAAAATAATGACTTAGTATCTCATAATAATGAGATAGTATCTCAAAATAATGACTTAGTATCTCAAAATAATGAGAAAGTGTCTCAAAATAATGACTTAGTATCTCAATGTGTTGACTTAGGCCTATGTCTTGTTTCCTCATATGTGCCAAAGTAACAGAAGCTTGCGAGACGAGGCTTAGCAGACCTAAATGGATACCATCATCGAAGACTACTTTAGACGTGGATTCACAAATCGTGAATCGACTCGACAAGCCTAAGTCAACACATTGAGTCATTATTATGAGATACTAAGTCATTATTTTGAGATACTAAGTCATTATTTTGAGATACTAAGTCATTATTTTGAGATACTATCTCATTATTATGAGATACTAAGTCAATATATTGAGAGAGTATCTCATTATAATGACTTACAGGATCTTTTTTTTCATCACACTGGCGGAAATGGGCTTCCATATGAATCCACTGACAAAAATAAAATGGCACTTATTTTGATAATTGATTAATTACTTCAGTCTTTTATTAATCTCCAAACTTTCTCATGTTCCAGCTTCTTAAATGTGAGGATTTGCCACTTTTTGTGCCTTTTGATAGTGTAGATATGATAGAAAACTGAATACCTTGCTGTTCTGGACTGATGGTAAAACAAGGAATTTGGAGATGCTACCTTGGGCTCTGGGTAATGATAATGTAATCAATACTTTCAGATATTTTATTGACAGAATGATCGGGATGGGTTAGTTGCAGCCCATTGAGTATATGCCTAAAAGGCAGTACACGTGTGAAATCCATTTGATTTGAAGTGTGCTGTTGGAGACCGTATTGTCCGAAAAAGACATTTTGGCTTCTCATAGTAGTGACGTTCTCTTCGTGTTCCCCAGTGAACCATGACCGCGTGACAGTGAGTCAGCATGCACGACTGCAGGACCCTGAAACTGAAGCAGCTAACTGGAATTCAGCCATCATTAACCTGCTCCTGCTGTGACCTGTCAAAATGTCAGCTTTGTAATTCCTAATGAAAATGAAAATAACTACTCGGAGCTGTTAAACATTGAAAGAATTTGCTCATGCAGGAGATCTTAGAAAAGAAAGGTCTTGACACATTTCACTTTCAGTTACATTGACAGTGGCATCCCATGGTCAAAGTTTGATTGACATCTGTTGCGTCACTGTGTGTTTGTGCAAAATGATTAAATGTTGTACATTGACACTAAACTCACATGTGTCCTTCATAGACCCTCCAGCAGTTCCAACAAATGCAAATGAGACTTTTCAGCAGTATGATTATTGTGAGATATCCATGAAAACACTTTAGACGCGGTCATGTTCACACGGTCAAGGTCATGTTACGTTTAGAAAACGCGGCCGGGTATTTTCTTTGAAAAGACTCCTGCATATTTGCCAGACAAAAGCCCCAAATATTTCCCTCTTATCAGAGGTCACAGTAAAGTGTTGCCTGTTGTACAGCCCCCCGGGGTAGTTCACATTCATTATCCTGAAGAACAGTGGAGAACTTGATTTGAAGCATCATATGAATGTGATTCTTTTTTTCCATCGACCAGCCTCTTTTGGACCTCTCCTTTCTATCCATGTTTTTATGTTTGAGGATAATTATCTTGACTTACTTGTTTTGGCTTATTTTTGAATTTGCTACCTTTTTAGTCATGGAGTGTGCGTGTAGTTTAAAACTCTGGAGGGAGAAATGAGTAAAGGTCACGGTGGACTCACAGCACACCAGCACAGGCACTCTATACGTGAGGTTCTTGGACATTCAACTTATATTGTTCTGATACTTGTTTACTTAAATCTCAATCAATATCATTGATCAGTTGCCCTCTTATGGCTGCACACATGGCGTCTTCAGAAGAAACGGTCCAGACTGACTCCTCCACTTACAGAATAATCTAACTGAACAGTCATACATCAGCGCTCAAGACATTAAGCCTCCAGGTTTGCAGAAAATAATAACCTTTGTGCCCAGCCAGCCACTTCTGATCAATGCTGCAGCTTTTACCACACACTGCAGCCTCCGCTTTGGATATTAGCTGCTGTTATTCACTGTTTAGCAGTGACTCCGATTAAGGCTTCATTGGTTTAGTTGAATGACTTAACAGCTCTGCAGTATTCAACTCAAAAGTGTAGAGGTTCATTGTCTTCATTTGCTGTCTTCGCCCATATTCTTGATAGCGTTTCATCTTTGTTAACATATTTTTTCTTGTGTTTGGCATCATTTAAAAGACATGTCGTCACGTTTAGTTCAAAGCTATTTAAACAGCTTTTTATGTGGATATTGTGGAGCCATAATAAAACAATGACAGCAGGAGTAGATTCAGGGACGGAAATTAAAGCACCCCAGATGTTCTCTCTAACCTCTTTAAACTGCCGTTACACCATTTAGAATGTAATTGCTTGACTGAACAAGGCAGTTTTCAGCAAATTATTTTCTTTTTAGAGTCAAATCAATTTTGCAGAGACAGTAATATTGCCAATCGATGTGCTTATTATCCTCAAGAGGCTTATATGTTGGGCAGGATAGACTAATGATGTCTGACTCATTGCCAGTCATCTTCTATGCAATTTGTATCTGGACTGAAAGACCAAAGTGATTTAAAGTCAGCTCTTCTTTAATGAAAAACAGTGAGAAAGACCCCAGTTTGTAAATATCCCAAAACTTCAATCTTCTATAGTGTCATTGTTTATCAATACTGATTTATGCTCTAATCCTTGTGATTTTCGTTATGCTGTGGAGAAATCTCTGGGGAAACATGTTACTGTTAATTGCCTCCTGTAAAATTCCTACTTTACTTATGCCTTAAGCAGTGGTGGGAGACGTATCCAGATCTTTTGATTAAATAAAAGTACTAATACCATAGTGTAAAAATACTCGGCTACAATTAAAAGTCCTGCATTGAGAATTCTACTCAGGAAAATCTCATAAAAGCATGAAAAGTACTGCAGAAAAATGTGCCCTGTCACAGAAATACTATTATGTAATGTATTATATTGTTAGATCATTACTATTGTAATGTAAAAGCAGGAGTTTGCTATTGTAGTTGGTTGAGGTGGAGTGGAGTTTTTAAAGGACTGCAACTAATGATTATTTTCATTATGCTTAATCTCTCTATTATTTGATTGATGGCTTGGTTTGTAAAAAAATCTGCTCTGTCATTCCAGTATTAACTTAAGCTTATGAATGTTTACAAAGCAGGGAACAAAACCACTGAGCTAAGCTGGAGTTTGATGGTATTTTCTCAGCTCCCCCTGTTGCTGCCCACAGCCAATCTGCTCCTGTTCCTTCTCAGACTAAATCCTCAAGCTCGAGTCATAGTCTGGCTGAAAGGATGAGGTTTGGAGGGAAGATGGCTTCGTCTAAAAGAGGCATTGTGTCCTTAGGAATGTCCGGCTTCTGTTGTTTGGCTTTGCTTAAAGCGCATCTTTGCCGTCCTTTCCTCTCTCCCACTTCCTCGAGAGGTTTTAGCTCGTGTTTTGCATGGGATTTCCATGGCTGATGAGCCTCCTTCCTGCCAGCCTGTTCCTGGTTTTGTGTCTGACAATACTGATCGCTCTGTTGTTTACACATAGTTTGATTCATACACAGATAATTTAGGGTACAGTTTTTCAATATTCTTCTATTAATTTCTCTCTGAGCATCATATACTGTATGTTCCTCATTTAAATCGCGATGCTTTAAAATGTCCAGGTTGTCACTTGACCTCTCCCTGCCTCGTGTCTTATATGTCTCCTCTTTCCTTCTCCATCTCACTTTTTTAACTGTCTGTCTTTTTATTTTTTTTTCTAGCCGGAGAACATCATGCTGCTGAACCGCTCAGTGCCTCACCCTCGCATCAAGATAATTGACTTTGGACTGGCCCACAAGATTGATTTTGGCAATGATTTTAAAAACATTTTTGGAACTCCAGAATTTGTTGGTCAGTATCTCTTTGTCTTTGTGTGTTTTTGAAAATTCGCACTCCGTTTTGTCCTTCCTGATTTTCTTGTTCTGCAAATATCTGGTGTTTTGTTGAACACATTCTGCTCCAATGAGTTTGCACAAATATCTCTGTAATGTACGTAACACAGATAAGCAAACAATCACCACACCACCCTGTTTTCCTGGCTTTATCCCAGGGGTTGTGTATTGTGAGAGCAGGTGCCAAATGTGCCATAGGGACTAAGTAAGAAAGACCTGATAATAGACTGGAGATTATCAGAACTGCTCCTTTTTGCCAACACAAACACACTCACACACTCGTAGACACATCTCTGGCTCTGTCCCATCTCCCCTCACCTACCCCTTTGCTCGGGACAGCTGCCAACACTCCCAGTCCCCCTCGGCCCGACGCCAGTGCCCACTACCAGCATCATCCAGGCCAAAGTCAGAGCCTGTTCCCAGTTCAGCGGGATGGCAGTGAGCAAATGGTCTAAATAAAGATCAAGTGGCAGAAAGCCGAAATTATGATTTGAATAGTTGCTGGAAAACCGGCCTAACCACTCTGAAATTCATCAGGTGTGAATGAAATTAAAGGATTCGGAAAATGAATCTGCATTCATGTAAAATATGCTTTAATGAGTTTTGCTTTTCAAAATTAGACTCCCTCTCTGAGTCATAATGTAAAATGAACTCAAACATTATACACATTTGTTTAGATATAGATGATATAAGTATCTCTGTTCATTGCAAAGAACACTTTTATTTCTTAAGTGTCCTCCAGTGTCATTGTAATCCTGTAGTATTTATCTGTACAGCAATGGCTGCACTGCAAGCAGGAACTGCTATAAGCTAATTCAGCTTACTTTTAATAGTCCCAATTTTCTGAAATGTAAACAAATGCATGCTAAAGTGTTTTCCAGCATTATACTTACTGTTTATATTCCCCCGAGCCCCCAAACTTATGGGAATTGTATTTTCAACACTTGGAGCTTGAATATCCCATAAATAGAAGTAAAACAAAGAATAATGAGAGAAGAATGTATTAATATTAACATAAAACGTATGCCTCATATGTTGGTCCAGTTTCATCTGAGGGGTGCATCCAAACCTGTTTTGTTTAAATTTGAATAAAAATGAATGTACTGATTAACTAATCGCTAATTATTCATGCGTCTGACAAGAAAAGAAGAAAAATAATCACAGTCCTAGCAGGTGTGATTTTAAAAAACAGTAGCTTTTCAGTACAACAACAACACCTCTAAAGGAACAACAACAACAAAAAAATCTGTGGACCTAACAGATTGCGATAACACACTCCTCAAGAAGGCATTGCATGAAGAGAAATAAGTAAATTGATTTGTAAGGGAAAGAAATAATCAGAAATTCAAGGCAAAGGTTAGTGTGTATGTTCTGTGTGCTGTTAGCATGTTGACCTGAATAGTAATGGTGTTCTGTTTTCTGCATTTGCCTCACAGCTCCAGAAGTAGTCAACTATGAACCTTTGGGCTTGGAGGCAGACATGTGGTGAGTAAATAAAAACAATATCCTGCCCATCACTGAGCATGATCTCCATATGCTGTTTGTGTTTGTTCTTATTTCTGCAGGGAAAAGCTGCTGTTAAATAAACTTGTGTTTTGCTTGATGCTCTGCTGTCAAGCTGTTTTGAGTTGAGATGAATTGTTTGGTGTTTAAAGAAAAATCTCTCCTCTTTCTCTGCCTCTCCTCAGGAGTGTCGGTGTGATAACCTACATCCTGTAAGTATCTGACATGCCGCCAGTGATTATGGATAATGTGAAATGTAAAACATTTATGTAGGAAACATGCGTCAGCGCAGGGTTTTTACAACAGCGTCCATCATGTTTGTGTTCACATTTATTTGCAACCCCCAGGGCGTCTTCACTCACTGACATGACAGAATGTTTGTCGGGTTACTGGCTGTTCTTTGACCTCTGTGTCATTTAACCAGCTGAAGTGTATGCTGCTTGTCTTGAATAATGAAGCAGCCTGCAGCAGGGACTTTCGAGCATATTTAAACAGCATTTTCAATGCATTTCAACATGGATTTGTTTCAGCAGTTGCCTGAATGTTGTAGGTTTCGTTTCATTTCAAGAGGTCCTGTTTCGCTGATTAGGCTGAAATTATCTTCCTATTAAATATCCAAAATCTGTGAGTTAATATTGACTGCACTATAGAGGCTCCTTCCTGACCATAGTTACCTAGTTATTTGAACAATAGTGTGTTTTTTTTCTTCCTCTTGAGACCAGCGGGGAAAGTGCATTTACAAGTACTATACTTTAGAGTGAAATAGTGTATTTTTATTTTACTCTACTTATTTATTTTAAAGTAGAGATGCACCGATTGCAATTTCCTGAACTAAAAATGAATTTCAGTAAATTCATTTGAAAAGTGAATTTAAGTTTCGCTTGATAAGCATTAATGTAGTGTAAAGAAGTATCTTGGACTAAGTTCAGACAATGGAGCCTCTGTTTTTTTTTTTTACATTTATAATCCTCGACTACAGTGTCTTAATTTCCAAAGGAAGACCGACACAACAGATCTATGTCCTACAACACATCATGTCCATGACCATCAACTCAAGTAACGTCTTTGTCTCTGTTCCGCTCTGTCTGTGTGGACCCTCATTAAAACACAAACACCCACAGAGACAGGCACACCGGCCAGTCGCCAGTCATGTCCGGTCAGGCCTAAAACCAGATCGGATCCCTGGCTGATCGATAGGTGCACCTCTTATATAAACCCTTTTGCTACATTGCAGATTCATCAATACAAAATATAAAGATCAAAAACAGGATGTATCCTTATTGATTAAACTACTTTAGTGTTCCTCTTGCACTGTTGACGGCTGAAAATCTGCTTCTCGTAATTAAATGGGAGAAAATGTAAATGTTTTGACTTGACTTAGGCTAGATTAACTAGTTGACTCTAGACTCTGGACTCTTAAGGTCTGGTAAGTCTTCTTTGTTTTTGTCAGTATTTAATGAAGGTAATGTAACAGAAGCCCTGATAAGAAATTCCCTCTTTGGATCACAATCTATATCCAACTCACTGTGACCTGCGACAGCCAGACTACCTCAGAGGCCGTTACAAAGCTATACAAATGTGGCATTAGAATATATCACATGTGTGGCATATTTACTTATAATACAGTTAACCAATTGATCTATAAAAAAAACAACTTCATCTTCTACAGCCAAGGGCTTTCATTTAACTCGCAAGTGTTCTTCAAGCAGCCGTCTGCAGACATGTCAGCACAGTTTAATTCAACTGCGAGAGAAAAGTTCATGCCCTTGGCAACCCACAGCTTAACTGCTTTTGTGCTCTTGATGATGCTGTCCTCCTCTCTTTATACCCAGCTGAGCTCCCACACACCTTTATCCTTCAGAGAGACACCTACACAAGGCCAAACAGAAAAGTTGTGCACAAAACTGCACATTAGGTGCATTTGCCCACACAAACATGTGGAGAGCTCTCATCAAAACACAGTGAGGTGTAAATAAAGGGAAACTCAAGGTAAATGTCAGCACGAATGTTATCTAATTTTTATATAATAAGGACCTACAAATGTTACACATGAACATACACTATATTGCCAAAAGTATTCGCTCACCTGCCTTGACTCGCATATGAATTTAAGTAACATCCCATTCTTAATCCATAAGGTTTAATATGACATCGGTCCATCCTTTGCAGCTATAACAGCTTCAACTCTTCTGGGAAGGCTTTCCACAAGGTTTAGGAGTGTGTTTATGGGAATTTTTGACCATTCTTCCAGAAGCGCATTTGTGAGGTCACACACTGATGTTGGACGGGAAGGCCTGGCTCTCAGTCTCCGCTCTAAT
>OMLP01041462.1:0-12015 GCA_900302685.1 Spondyliosoma cantharus | reverse complement strand
CAGTAGCTTGTTCCGGTCTCAGCCATCCTGCCAGTGGGGAAGTATAGTTCTCAATGCTCGTGTTCATGTGTGCAGACCCTGGTGATACTACGAGCAAAGTTTCATGTTGTGTCGAGCCTTCTTAGTGTTTTAAAAATAGCGATTTTGATGCTAGGGTGAAAGTGCCCTTTGCACTCCCATTGAAAATGAGTTTGACCCGAAAACGAAAACATGGTAAATCTTAAAAGTGCGTCTTTCGTCATAATTATGCTTTTACACGAAGGTTTGACTCATATGCATTCACAAAAAAAGCCTAGGTTGTATTCACTCTCTCAGGGGACTCTCTATAAAATTCCGTCAGCAGTACCAGTGCACACAAGTGGGCAGAGCTCACTCTTTTGCTTCACGGACTTTAAAAAAAATATTCAGCTGTCCTATATTAACATGAAAATCAACTTCTTTCAGAAGAAAAAAACAGATTTCTTTCTGAAATCATTTTCATCATAGTCCTCTGTGCTACCAGGGTTACACCTGCTACTCATGACTTTTGGACTGTTATTAACATTGTTAATGGGTTGTGGTTTGGTTAGGTTTAGTAAGATATCATCCTGCCCTAACTACTCTGCCCAGGCACTGGCCACAGATTTTAGAACGTGATGACATCATGCATCATACAGAACTGTCCTCGTCCCTAGGAACATTTTACAAACATTAAACCTTCAGGGTATTTTCTTATTCAGTACAAACATAACTCACTGCATTGCTGAGGTAAGTACGTAACTCATGTAGTTGTTACCAGGGGTGGAAGTAACGAATTACAAATACTCACGTCACTGTAATTAAGCAGATTTTTTGGGTACTACAGAATCAGAATCAGAATCAGCTTTATTGGCCAAGTATGTGAAACACATACAAGCAATTTGACTGCATTTTTTCCTTCGCTCGCAATGTACAGACGTAAACATGAACATAAACATGAACTTAAACATAACATAAAAAACATTCAACTAGAAGAACAAAAGAATGGTATAAAAAATTAAATAAGTAAATAAGTAAGTAAGTAGGTAAAGTGTCAAGTGTAGTAAATAAGCAAGTAAAGTTTCAAGTGTACTTGTGCTTTTATGAGAATTTGTTTCAAGTGGGTAATTTTACTCATACTTGAGTACAATTTACACCATGTAATCTACTTCCCTACTGCTAAAATCAAAAGTCGCTACTGAGTACGCACACAATTTGAATTAATATTCAAACCTTTCATCTGCATCTTTGAAGCCAATAAGGCTGTCCAATTGTGACCACGTCAAGTAAACTATGATGTAAGGAAAGGACAACTCTGCTGCAGCAGCATGCACAGGTTTCTGGAGCTAACTAACATACCTACACAGCAGAGTGGAGAGTTATTAAGCCAAAATGGAGACAGAAGACAACACTGTCAACAGTGAAAATGATAAAGAAAAGACGGAGGACGAGTGCCTGTGGCCGTACCTGGAGGAATTTTTCATGTACAGAGGGAGAAAAGGAGACAGCGTCCAGATGCAGTGCAAACTTTGAACTCTATGGTGATATCAGCTTACAAGACTTCAGCGTCTAATCTCAAAAAACACATTGGGGTAAGAGGTATTGCATCTATACTTGTATGATATTGCTTTCTTATTTTTCAAGTGTGTTAAGGTTATTAGTTTTGCTAAGATAAGTCTGCAAAGATATTGTCACTGCCATTGGTTAGCCTGATATTAAAATAAGACAGAGCTAGCTTACGTGTGCGTGGATGCATAATTGGGCTACAATTCTTAGAAATGTATTATCTTAATATTTGGACAACCACCGTCATTACAATAAATTAAATCTTTAGTCATTTAATACTCACAGGCCTACATTCAGCAGGCATATATTTTGTGCTAGAGTGACGCTATGTTATATGAAACTAGAACACAAATTGCATCCATTGAAAATTGACCATGTCATGTTAGCTTGTCGGTAAGGGGGGTAAATAGTGCTCCAAATTTAGGCATTTTAGCGTTTAAAGCGTTTAGCGTTTAACGTTTAGCATGGAAAACAGGGCACGAGCAAGGGGGCTTGTTCTCTTACTTCAAGATACCTGAATGAAAATGTTTTCGTGTGATAAGCGTTACCCCTTTACAGACACATCCACTTCACTCTAATCCCTTGCAGTTTTGTGCAAAACCCAGGCAGTTATTTTGCGTGCAGTATTTATGTAATTTTGCCTATTTTATTTTATTTTTCCTGCATATTGGGGTCCTTAAACAGTGTTACAGTTGGATACATTGGGGCTGACTGGAATGCTGAGATTCTTGTGGAGTCAGTGAACCCAATGTATTCATGTGTGTTTCATCCGTTTACACTCTTGCCTCATAATAGTCATATCATTGCAGTAATTTTACTGTATAAGGTGAGCTGTTTTTGATTAAAAAAACGTGCCACACAGTGCTGAGCTGCATCTCAAATTAATCTTCAGGTTCCCAGCTCTCAGTTAACATATAGCACTAGACTGATGTGTCAGTTGATCAAAATCATTGGCCTGATATTGATCTATCACAGTGACATGGATCTTAATCAGTATTGGCTTATTTGTTGCCCGATATGAATTTATTTTAACAGAACATAATGTGGATTGTTTTTATTTGTTAGCTCTATGGGCAGCATTCTTTGTGTATTTGATCCATTTTCTTAATTTAGTTTTGGTATATACATATATTTTGCTGTCTTTGATTTATTTATTTTTTTATCTCTACAGAGGAAACATCCATCGAAGATTGAGCAGTACCATGACATTACTGTGGCAGCAACATCTCGTCAACGAAAGACCACAGCCTCACCAAACAAGCTCTCTGCAAATAAACAAGCCAAGTTACCAGACGTGATGTTGAGAGCTGCAAACAAACGCGTTCCACAAGCAACTGTTGACAAGCTTGTCATCAATTTCATATGTGAGGGTCTACAGCCATTTGCAGTGGTAGAACAGCCCACTTTCAAAGAATTGGTTACCACATTACAACCTCAAGCCAAAGTAATCTCTAGACTCACTGTCCGTGCCAGAATCTGTGAAGCTGCTGATCACATGAAGAAGACTTTGGTTGCAGCATTGGATAAAGTCAAATTTGTTGCTACTACTACTGATTGTTGGTCAGCTCATCAGAAAAGTTACCTTGTGGTCACATGCCACTAGATAGAGGAAGAGTCCCTGGAAAGAAGATCTGCAGCACTACCACGCAAAAGATTGAGAGGGTCTCACACATTTGACATGCTTGCTGGTGCTCTTGATGATGTCCATTGCCAAGACAAGATTAGAGGCAAAGTTGTAAGAACCACAACTGATAGTGGATCCAACTTCATCAAGGCCTTCCACATGTTTGGGGCACAAAATGATGCAGAAGAAGATGAAGAAGCAGACCCAGATGCTCTTGACCTGACTGACCATATTGACAACCATGATGCAAGTGCGATCCTTGATGAAGACTCTGGTTTGGAATGTCAACTCCCCCCCCCATCAATGATGTGCATGTCACCTGCTAACCTTGTGGCAACAACTGATTGTGGCAACCTTTGGCAAATGAAGGGGTAGAGGACAAGTGTGAGCTACAGATCATTCGTCCCAATGCAACACGGTGGAATTCAACCTACCTTGCCATTGATAGGATAATACGCATCATTGATGAGAAGGGGAAAGATGCCATCAGGAGCATTTGTGAGGAGTTCAAAGTGAAAATGTGAGTAAAATTGGACACCTACAGATATGGTTGCAAATTTTGTGCATTTTCCTTAATGGACGGTTGAAAACATGAACAGTCTCTTAATAATTAATAAGAACACAAAACATATTATTCTCAGTTTAAATTTTTTTTAAAGAATTTTAGCAGCACATTAGTAATGTGAAACATTAATTCATGAGCAAAAACAATTTAAACAAACAATAATAAAACAATAAGGCTCTCACTTGAAACAGCTGCTCAAGTCCGCCTGTCCTTATTCAGCAAACAGGGCTGCCAAACAAAACAATGTCAAATGTGGTGCCGTTTCTGTCATTTTTATAGTGATGGTGGGCTTTGTTGTTGTATCTTACAGGTTGATTGCGTGTGTAGGCAGGGGCCCGTGGCGAGTTTGTGTCCATGGCCCGTGGTTATGATAATCCGTCTATGGTGGAGGTGACCGTGCAAGGCTTAAACAAACAATGGTGAAACAGTGTCTCTCCACCAAACAGTGTTGTCTGGACAGAGCTAGACTCTGATGTTCCAAATTTGGTGTATGTGCTATCCACGACACATGTGTCTGATGTTAGCGGGATCGTTAACGATTAGTTTTCAACAAGTGGTTCGTGAGACTGTGTGTGCGTTTACCTGAATGTATGCGTTTGTGTGGGTTAGTGGAGATACAGAGAGGGGGAGGGAGAGAGAGAGCAAGCAAGAGAAAGATGGCTATCACTCCGAGCACAGCAAGGAGGGGGAAACAGCTGTGGAGAGACGATACTCGTCCTCCAATCACTCAGCGGTAAACAAACTCAGGCTAGAATCACCTTTAGATGATCCTTGATATGAACACGGTTTATTGTATGCTCACAAGGTGGCAAGGCTAACACTTTAGCTCCACAGAATGGAGAGGCTGTGATGATCACAAAGAAAAGCAAGCAACAAGCACAGTGTTTTACAGTCTAAAACAAGCAGAAAATAGGACTCTGCAGTCCACAAACTCACAATGTAGCCTCAAAGCATACAATACATGCTAAACTCTAGTTTCTTCCCAATTGTGACTGCACTGTTAGCGTCTTCTCTGGATCCAGAACGTGTTTGGTACACACAGGGCAGTCTTGGCTCATCGATCTAAAAGACTGAGGCCATGGCAAAGTTAAAATGACGTTCGAATAAAAAACATATTGTTGCTTGGGTTGTGCAGCTTTTTTTAATCTCCGTGCTGTGCTTTGGAACTGGAGTTGCGATCAGGTGCACTCTCAGACAATGGGAGATGGGAGTTTTCAAACATGGGGGGACTGTGGCAACCAGGAGCCATCTATTGGACACTAGGGTTAGTGCACTTTCCTTTGTTTACCAGGCTCTGCTAGTTAAAGGAGGCCACATGTTGGGCTTTGATCTATGCAGGCAGCTCTATTGTTAGAACCATATGGTTAGGTCCCAACAACAAGCTAGCAGTAGCTTATACAAAATTAGATTAGCCAACTTAATACAGCATGATAGCTGAAACCCTTTATGGCATATTTGTAATAAATGAATCAGTTACTGACCAGGTGTTGTTTTATTAAAGAAGGACTATTGCTGTGTCTCAATTCAGGGTCACTACGCCGTGCGAGGGCTATCCCAATTCAAAGGCTCCTCCAAATGCAGCCCACAAATGCAGCCTTCTTTTCCCTGTTTTTGGAGGATGCATGGCTACTATCCTTCGTGGCCTCACATATCCCAAGATTCTTTTCACGCCCAAAAAAGAAGAAAGAAAGAGAGAAATTGGCGACATCGCGTGGCATAGATTGTCACTTTCAAGGGCCTGGGCAGCAGAAATCAGGACGTAAGGGTAAAACATCTGGTGACGCAACCAGGAAATGCTCCAAAGGCTAGACCGTCTGGTTGATGCAGTTAACAAGGTCCATCCGAAGGACTCGCCTTCGAAGACCGCAAAGGCTGGGTCCTTCGAAGGATGCAGACCCTGAATTGAGACACAGCATATGTGTCTGTTGTTCAGGGAAAATTAGTCTATTATTCTCTGGACATCAAGGGCCTTGGTTTTTTTTTGTGTGAATGGACAGGCAGGCAAAGAAAAACTGCACTCACCTGACATGGAGGTAACTGGCAGTGCAACCATGGGAACTCCAGTGTGCTGTTTCACCCTGTTCTTTTTTCCGTTTCAAGAGCCAGCACCTGAGCCAACAAATTGTCCTCTCTGATTCTATATTGCTATGCCACGGGCACAAGACTCTCCTTTTGAAGGAATGTGGCATGCTTCAGGTTACAGACAAGTTTATTTCCCTCACCAGTCGATCAATGACAGGGTAGAATGAGAAGATTTTGGAGTGTGTCCAGAGAGTACATGGATGGATGTTCATTTGGAATTGGAGCATTTGTGCACAGGGCCTCCACCTTGCTCCATCTAGATAAAAGTCCTTTGTGAACTTCTTCTTTTATGCCCATGATGTTGTAGTCTCAAGAGAAAAGATCAGGGGAATGTAGAGTGTTGGACATGAACATGCGCAACATATCATCAAATAGGATAAGGTAGGGGATGAGTTCAGTATCAATGAGTGAGCGTGATCATGCATCAGCCAATCTACATGAATTTGGCTGCAACTTAATGTTCTTTAAGGTTGCAATAATGATTCTTTTTTTTTGAATAGCTAAAATAGATATATAAAATTACAATGGCCAAAAAATATTTCTATGTAACGTTGTTAATGTAAAACAGTTAAGTAAGACAGAATTTTTTAAAGAAAAATCCTGATTTATTCCAAAGAATCTCATTTATCCTTGACTTTACTTTGTGCGTCCCTGGGTCATCTTCCCGATTACACACCTGCAGTGCAGAAATAACCGTGCAGAAGCCTGAAGCTTCCACACAGCCTCAGGAGCTGAGGCGAGGGAGAAGGTTACGGAAATTGATAATTGATAGCAACAGCAGGCCCTGTGAGAAAAAAAAAAAAAACAAGTCGATATTTGGACCCTCTATCACCTTGAATAATAAGTAACATTCCTGATCAGACAGCCTGTCAATTTGTGGACAATTTTTAGTACCAGTTTCACCTAGGCTAGTTACACTTGTCACATTAAAAATGATGAAAAATAAGTAATGATATTTAGGCTAATATAAAGTTGTCTAAAACTCACATGGGTTTTTGTGGTCCAAAGATTACCTACTGTTATATCAGCTGGAGGTCATGCTGTTGGTTACTTTAAATGTACCTTCCTGTCCACTTTCATTTTACTCGTTCTGAAATAATACTTCACTTACAATAAATACACCA
This sequence comes from Spondyliosoma cantharus, assembly GCA_900302685.1. Lineage (NCBI taxonomy): Eukaryota > Metazoa > Chordata > Actinopteri > Spariformes > Sparidae > Spondyliosoma > Spondyliosoma cantharus. The sequence goes on along the minus strand of OMLP01041462.1, from coordinate 5,057 downwards.
AAGTAAGTTCCTGCTAATATGCAGATGTTAGCAGAACATGCACTGAATCCTAAAATGTCTATTATGAGTTGTGCAAATAAGATCTCTGTGCAACAATATCTCAACATCATTACTATTTCAGTAAAAATAAAGAAAATAGCTTTGGAAGGCCAGCAGCCCATAATGAAATATTTCCATGACATTCATCCTTAGATAAATAAGTGTGCTGTGCCCTCTCACCCCAGCTGCAGCCCTCTCTGACTGGCACTCCCTGATCACCCTAATGAGGCTCGGGCACAAACCGGGGCGAGAGGGCACCGCCATTATCTCGTGTCTCCCCCATTAAAATCACCTCCAACAGCCGTGACCATCCAACACACAGTCATCCTCCACTACAATTAGCGGGTAAAAATTATGCAAATATAAAGCAGTGAAGCTGCTGTGAGGATGCAGAACACAAAGGCAAGTAAAGGCAGGGAGGTGATATGAAGGAGAACTGGGGAGGCATGTTGTCCAGGGGGCAGCCAGTGATTAGTAGCATCAACCTATCCATCGCCACGGCAATGATGTTGTTTGGGTGGGGACAGAGCAGGGTGACAGAGTGACAAGGGTAATTACTTAGGAGAGGTGACCCTGGGGTGACGGGTGGTGAGGCAACACTGCAGGGGACCGCTGGCCCCCTGTGTTACTGACAGCAACCTACTGAACTCTGCACCACCCTGCAACAGAGAGGTCGCTGTACATACACTATACTACACAACAGTAAGCACAGAGGGGATACATAGGCGCACGTCATGTCCAAATCTGACATTACACAAACATTCACACACACACACACACACACACACAGACACTTGGACTAGCAAGCTGTCAATCTAAACCTGGTGCGGACCAAACAACGGGGTAATCTCAGGCCACTTGTCAAGTGGACTAAGGGGCATTCTGTATGTGGTGTGAAAGCAAACAAACCAACTGTTTGTATAACTTTCCTCGGGCAATAAGTTGTCCCTGAACTTATGAAGATAATTAAAAAATTATAGGATGCCCCGTAATCTGAACTGAAAAGGCAACCTGTAATTCTGCTTACATCTTTTCTAAACCACCTTTTGTTTGCATTAATTCATTGATTTTCGATTCAAAATGTATTACTAATTGAATGAACTGAAAAGGGGGAATTATTTTCAGTCTTCTGCTCCAGTTTACTGCACTAGGAGTGCACTATACCAGTAATTGGAGTCCTTTATCTGTTGAAATTCAATATGAAACACAACTGGAAATAAGGTTAAATGATCTGCAGTCGCTTCATTTTTAAAAAGTTAACAGCATCAAATAATTAATGAATTCATTTGAAAGCACACATGCCAGCAAAATAACAAAATAAGGGGGTGTGCTCTGCTGTGTTATTAACGTTGAAGTCAAGCAGCAAGAGCAGCTTCTCTGTTAGCTCCAGAGGGCCATTGTTGTACAAGATGCTGAGCAGAAGCAGAGTTTTTGAGGTAAAACACACTGAGCAGACTTGTTTTATTCACCACAGAGTTTGTTCATCATATTGAATGCTGTGATGTGTGTTCGTTAGCGATTGTTAGCTGGTTTCATTTGTTGCAACTGACCGCTGCTCCACTCCATTAATGTTTGTTTGTGATGTTTTGTGATGGCATAAGAAGTGTTCACAAACATGTGGCCAGCTTAATGTTTGTCTTGCAAAGGTGATTGTTTAGCCCTTAAATAAAAGAAAAGCTTGCAACCGCTGCCTTGTTTGAAGATTGAAGACTTCAAGATAACTCCAGCGTGTGTGTGCTGTGAATTATCCAGGTGCTGCACTACCTTTGCAGTTTAGTTAAGCCTTGTTCGTTCAGTCAACATCACGCAACTAATAACCAATAACATTTGGAAAAACGATTTTCGACATTTGTGAATAGATTCTGAATTTTGGGAGATAAGAATCGTGAGTCTTAAGATAATCCCCTAATTGCTACCTTCAATAACATTTTAATAGACAAATAATTATTGATTGGCCATGGTCTATGGTGTTCCTCAGCCACTCTAATGTCATGTACAAGTCTGCATGTTTTAGAAGAGGGGTGGTTTGGAGGAGGCGGCAAGGCTGCAGCGGGACCCTTCTCGATGAATCGGTCAAAAGCAGTTAAAACTGCTATGCTTTAGTCCTACTCAATGTACTGTCAGTTCATTTAGTACATTAAAAAGTGTATGATAGTGATCCCACAGCAATATGGATCATTACTGTACAAGACATTACCTTTTAGTCATGTCTCAATCTGTTAGCCATTCTTCATAACATTCAGTCAATTTTCAGTTCTTTGTCTTACATTACTGAAAATGCTTATAATCATATATTCCTTCGTGAGCTCTTTATGATACCAAAGAACGTAACGACATTTGAAGCATTACTTTCATCAGTCACTGGATTTTGATTTCCTCAGAGGGTTCTGATGATACATGATGACAATCGCCAAAACTGTCCTATTAGCAAGTAAGTCTGTTTTACTTCATGTTTACGCCTCTTGGTTGATTTCCAAATAGTCAACATGAAGAGGAACCAAATCAAAATTAAAATACAGCAAAGTATCCTTTTTAATACTTGGTCTAGAACAAATAAACTGGAGACTGGAGTCTACTTAAAGGTGCAATTTGTAAAATATGCCAAGATTCAAACATATTGTAGTTCCAAAAATAAAGGGGGAGGATATCACCTGAGTAAACTGCTGCGCTTTGGTAGCTGTCCTTGTCTGTGCTAGCTACCATTCACTAATTAGTTCAAGACTCATTGAGCTGTGGAGCCAGTGGTCTTAGAATTTGCCTGGACCGCGAAATGGGATCACAATGGGAGTCACCACGGTGGACGGGGCTTAGCTCATGTGATTTGCCAGCCTAAGAGTGGACACCAGACCAGGCCTGAACACAGCTTCCAAGACCGACTGAGGTAAATCTGATGACACGGTGATACAGTACAGAGGTGATTTACAGCAGCTCTGACCAGGACACCAGGGACAATAAAGCACAGCAGGTGAGGACAGGACAGTTGTGAAGCAGCAGAGAGCCAAGAGAGTGAACTCTGTGAACTGAGGATTTATTTCGACCAAACCAGAGGTAGAAGTTTATTAGTAAAAGAGAGGAAATTAGTAAGAGTTTTTACATCTCTTTACTTTTTGTAAGTTTATTTTTCTCAACTAATACACATACATTAACAGCTGGCATCTATCTCCCATCTGAAACTACAGGGGCTATCGCCTCTTGAGGTACAAAATGGTATTAGGCGACAGCATGGGGCAGGATTAGCTGGTTAGCATGCTAACATCAGTAGACATCTCTGCAAGACAATCGCTAGATGTCTTTGACATAACATCTACACTGTTGTTTTTTCAAATTCTGTTGATAATGGAGGTTAGATTTTGGAATTTTTTAAAGTAAAATTCTGACCAGATCTTACTAATTGATGAACTAAAAATCATGTAGCCTATTCATAAACATTGAATTTGTCAAACCATTTCAGTCATTTCATGCCAGTTTACTAAGCTGGCTAACGCTACAGGTATGCCGAGGACGGGGCCACTTATGTTTACATCATGCATTGTTATGTGCATCTTGTCCACGAGTAGCTTCCGTGACACGGTACAGGCGTAGTTCAGTAGAAAGAAAATACTTCCTCCATGAAACTGCTCACAACAAGGTGGATTATTTTGAGGCTTATGATTTCTGGGATGAGACATTGCTGTTGATTTCTTTTTCAAATGTATTGATTTTTAGGATTTTTCTAATCGTTTGTGCCTGGTGAAAGGTTGACTAACACAAGGTTGTTTCTATTGTTAAACCTTCGTCCTGGTACTAAACAGGCCCTTGGATTTGTGAAAAATTGAAGGTGAGTCAACATTCCCTCCTTCCTGAAGTCCATAACTGGTTCTTACAAGGATAGGAGCATGAGAACACACACAGAGACAAAGCCTGAGGGGAAATGACAGAGTCACCAGGAAGCACTGCAGAGCCTGCTGTGAGTAGAGCAGAAGAGCTCTAGCTCTCTCCACAGATCAGTTCCACAAAGGACTCTCTCTGTCAGTGGTTTACATCTTCATACGACTTGTCACCACGATCTTCCTCTTTAGCGCTTCTCTTACTTAGATGAAGCCATGTTAGAGTGAGGTTGGAAGCGAGGCACTCTAATGCATTCAGAGGAGATTTGTTATGAAGTCTGACTCCCCCCTATGCTCTTCCTCCCAGGCTGGTCTATTGATTGTTGTGTGTGTTGCTGCTTCCTTGAGATCCCCCGTCAAGCCATGTTATGGCGGTGGCATTCCTCTGCCTGGCTTTGGCAGGTAACTACAGTGGTGCAGTCTTGGATTCTAACAGCCCCTGAGCTTCATCAGACAGTTTGGGCTTATTTCTCTGTTTTGTTTTGTTTTTTTCTTTGGTTCTATGTGGTCATTGCTTTAGAGTTTCAGCACTTCACTTCACAGATCACACGTTAAGTGGTAAACTTTGAAACTTATTTTCATTCTAATTTTTGCCAACAAAGTTTGAGTTTCTGTGGGCTGTGCTCTTTGCTGTGTCCATTCAGCCAATGCAGTCATTTTATCAGTTCCCTAACAAGGCCAGAACAGCTGTCCAGTGCAGATATTATACACAGCTACAACTATTTCTATCCCCTGTACCACCACCATGCATTTAGCACATGTACCTGTAAACTCAGTCGTGGCCAGTTACATCTCAATTATTATTAAGCTGGGGAAAGATGATTTATGTTTACATTAAAGGGCTCATATTCAAACACAGTAGTTTAAATACACAATTAAGGGTAAAACTAAAAGAACAGTGAAATTGCCAAACAACCTCATGTCTCTCACCAGATCTTTAATGTCCTCTTTAACATATCAACTACAGGTGTGTGTGTGTGTGTGTGTGTGTGTGTGTGTGTGTGTGTGTGTGTGTGTGTGTGTGTGTGTGTGTGTGTGTGTGTGTGTGTGTGTGTGTGTGTGTGTGTGTGTGTGTGTGTGTGTGTGTGTGTGTGTGTGTGCGTGTGTGTGAGTGTGTGTGTGTGTGTGTGTGTGTGTGTGTGTCAGATTGCC
>OMLP01041459.1:0-33689 GCA_900302685.1 Spondyliosoma cantharus | reverse complement strand
AGGGGATGAGCAGACTTTACTTCCTGAGGAAGCTGAGATCCTTCAACGTGTGCAGCAAGATGTTGGAGATCTTTTATCAGTCTGTGGTGGCCAGTGTACTTTTCTTTGCTGTGGTTTGTTGGGGGAGCAGCATCGGAGCCAGCGACACCAACAGACTCAGTAAACTCATTAAGAGGGCTGGCTCTGTGATTGGCTGTAAACAGGACACTCTGGAGGCTGTGGTGGAGAGGAGGACACTGAAAAAGCTGTTATCCATCATGGATAATCCTCTCCACCCTCTCCACCTCACACTGGTCAGACAGCGGAGCACCTTCTCCAAAAGGCTGCTTCAGCTTCGGTGTCACAGCAACAGATACAGGAAATCTTTCCTGCCACAAGCCATCACTCACACAATAACTCTCTTACCTCTGCCTGAGAGAGAGAACTCTGATTTTACTCTGTTTATAACATGTTTACATCTTGCACATTCTAGGTTAAGTCTATTTATCTATTTATATCACCGGTGGTTCTCTATCCACATTCATATGTGTATATTCTGGTTCACATTAACAGGAATTTTTATTTCTTGTACAGTTGTATATATCATTATTATTATTATTGTTTATTTTTAAAGTATAGTTTGCACCGTATATATACATCGTGTATATCCTGCTATCTATTTATGTCATGTAAAGAGTGTTTTTTGCTGCTGTAACAAAGTAATTTCCCAGTTTGGGAAATCAATGAAGTATTTCTATTCTATTCTATTCTATGTGATATCAGTGACCACCATTGTTTCTTCGTTCTGCCAGACACACACACACACACACACACACACACACACACACACACACCCACTTTTGTGTTTAATAAAGACCTTTTGAACCTTCTTGCTGTCTATTTAATATTGTACGAGTGAATGTTGCCAACCTCTACACTGTCAAGAACTCCAAAATCCTTCGACCCTTACTAGCTGTTATGGTAAATTTGGTTGAGTTATAAACAGCTGAGTACCTTTTTATGAGACTGATTTAGTAAAATTGCTATCTTTTAAAGGGTGGTGCCCCAAGGTGATCTAATGTAAATTGGATCATATTATTTATCATAATTAATAATTATCCCATATAATCAATTTAACCTAAATCCCCCTTTTATTGTTGCATAATCAATATCGAATCCCGACAAACGTCTTCAAGAAACTGAAACAAGCCCAGTTGCCTATAATACAGCACCTAGATTTACCATGACCTGGATGACTGAGAGCCTCCATCAACATCCTGCCACACTGGTTTTGATGTGCCGAGTCATACTGAGTCACGCCAAGATGAATAGGACCCGCTTTGCAAAGGCACTTATCCTGAGACATTTTCCTCATCTGCTCAATGTTGCACAAGATAAACTGCAGATTTAAGAAAGGTTCATAATAAAAAAAAAAAACATAAAAAAATGTTGCCTGCTGCTCATCTTTTTTCTCAGTCCTCTCACAGCTGTGTGTTTGAGAAAATGAAGTATGCACAAATAAAGTATCAAAAGTACACATATGCACGCACACATGCATATCTGTGATGTCAGGGGGACAAGATAAATTATTTCATGCAACAATGTATAATTTAGGACATTATGCTATTAACTGTGTGTACATATGCCTGTGGTGGTGTGTGAGAGTACAAGAGTAATGAAGGAGACTCAAACTGATATCCAGTATGTGGTCGTTACAAAGATGGGTTCACTTCACAGACCTTTCTGGGAAAGTAGAAACACACACACACAGTCAGTAAACGACACAGTGCGAGGTTTCTGCAGATCCTTTCCTTCTCTGAAGGAAATCGTAGATTAATAAACTAGAGATGATTGTTCAGCATATACTCCTGAAGGTCTGGCTCTGCACCGGCCTCTCTCCTCAAGAGCTGTCTGGCTTTGCCAAAATTACTGACTGCGCATTTCCCGCATTAAAACCGCCAACCTTCAAATCTTTCTATGATCTTCAATATTCATGATTAATTAAGCAACAAAAATATCTCTCAGTTAATATTTATTTTAACACAAAAAGTCACATGTTTTTGTTTTTGATCAGAATGAACTGATAAATCCTCATCCGCGTATAACAAAAAAAACATAATAAAAAAAAATTATGGTAAAATCTCTTAATTAAAACAACAAAAATAACTGTTCTAAATATGGAAGAAAACATGGTCTTCATGTAGGATCCTATCAGTGAAACTGAATGAGGAAATACATTTTCAGGACCTTTACACACAGCTGGAGATGTGTTTGCTTCTGGTTTAATTGAGTGTGGAGTGTTTGTGCCTCTAACTGTAATCCGAGTGGTTGCTATGCATATAAATCACCTCATATAGTGAGACATGACAGTCTTGTTGACATGTGAATTAAAGACACATAAGGAGTCATATCATCATCTACATAAACATATAGACAACAATTAAGTACAATTAATTTACTCTAGCATTGTATTTAAGTATAATTTTGAGGTTCTCTACTTGAGAATTTCCATTTTATTCTACTTCACGCATTATAAAGGGAAATACTGTACATTTTACTCACAAATCAATTTATAACTTCCTAGGTATTACTATAGGGAAAATAACCAGCAGTATATAAAGTAATTAAAAGCAGCTCCATCTTTACCAGCTGTGTTTCAAAGTATGAGCCTCTGGCTGATGCTGTCCGTCTCACAGCCTGATGAAATGTGCAGACTGCTTGTGCTTCTATAATTTCCATAGTTTGACAGTGACAGAGCGCAGATGTAAGTGTGCGTTTGTGTGCAGGCAGCAAGACGAATTGTCTGGTTTTGGATCAAACCAGTTTATTCCAAAGAAACCCAAGAGCACTGAAGCATCTGAAGAACAATAAATATTCTGGAAAAAAAATATATACAACACAGGCGCTGTATTTGCATGTAAAAGCCTTCATTATAAACAGCCTTGATTTTTTTCTTTTTTTTACCTTGCAGGGACAGTTTCCATTAGTTTCCCTGTCATCGCCTCCTCTGAAAATATTCACCTGATCAGCTTCATTTTTCTCTTTACACGGATGAATAGTGGCTGAAAAAGCCCAACTACTCACTGATATTTTCTAAAATCAGTCCCATCCAAATATGTGCTAGCACAATAAACTCCTTAAAGTGAAAGTTATTTGATTCTGATCCACTTTCATTTAATTACCTTGAACACAATGACTGAAAACTGGAACTGTTTACAGAAGCAATAACAGAGCAATACTGTAGACATCCTAACAAAAATTATGCATGAGCATATTTTGTGCTTGAACAATGGCCACTGACTCTACTAACATCAAAACGAGAAGCTTTATCCAAATTGTAATTTTCTAAAGGGTAACTACACCAATTTTACACATTGAAGTGTGTCTACAGGTCTTGGGGAGCACTACTGTAATTACCTACTGGGTAATGTAGGCACCAGGTTTCATGATTGCATTCCTATAGACACTCTATCAGATTACATGCAGCTACCTCTGGAGCTGCAAAAGGCTTTATACTACTTTTTCACGAATACAGGTGTACTCCCTCAGACCTGTTATAACACTTTAAGTGTAGTGGGATTACCCTTTAAGTTTTTTTTGCAGTCAAATTCATTCATGTCTGTCTCATCAATCAATCAATCAATCAATCAATCAATCATAAAACAGCACAGGACCTTTCATAATAAAAGCAGACATGTTTGCAATAAAAGCATTTCAAGAGACAAAGCTGATGGAGGCTGAGGTTCTGTGCTGCCAGTCTCATTAGAAATAGTATCGACTGTACAGTACACGAGGCGCTGAGCAAAGCATGGTCACACAATAACATTATAGCAACAATAAACCTCGGCTTTACCAGCAGCACAGGCTCTGCGGAGAGAAAACATGTGCATACATACATAGGAGCAGCCACAAATGCACATGCACATACACACACACACACACACACACACACAGGTGTACATGACACGTAATTGCACAAACTCACAAATCAAGAGGCAATTACACAAAGATGTCAGAGGTTTGTTGTTCAATGCTGGCTACATGTTCACAGAAAGACACTGAGCAGGCGAGTCACATTCCCTGTGACTGAGAAGCTGACAAGCGGCGAGCAAGCCATTCTCTGAAAATACAAACAGTATCTCCGCAGACTTTTTACACAAAGCTGTACGGATATCATATTCATTCATCACAATTTACCCATCGTCATTAGGTAAAGAAGATAGAGTGTGTGGCAGCTTGAAACGGAGAAATGTTTTTATAAGATAATACCGAAAAGATTGATGCTGAGTTAGTGCACACCGCAGTTGAGCTGTTTGATTAAAGCTGTAGTAGGCAAGATTTTTATCTGAAAATACCCTCATTTTTTTCAGCCTAAATCACAGTGTGGTTACAAAAAAGAACTCTGTAATGCCCGATTGGCCCTTCTGACATTGGGTATCCGCAGGAAATCTTCTCCAGTGGCTCTATTTGTGTTCTCAATGGAATTTTTGGGTTCTGAAAGGTAAATACATTCTTGCACGTGGTGTAACAGATGAACAGGAAATGAGAAAAGGAAGGTGTAGTGTGTCTGCGAATATTTGGTGCCGTGATGATTGCAGAGAGCGGCTGCAGAGGCACTTATGTCAGATGGCACGTCGGATCGAAAAAATGGTAAAGAGATGGATGACTCATACAGTTCAGTTGTAGATACACATCACGACATGTAAAATATTCATGAGGCTCTGTCACTGATATGAAGCATGGATACAATGCACAAGTGTTCATTTGTGTGTCAAAGGATGGTCTAATAGATGGAATTTTACATTGTATCTGCAGAAAAACATCACTATTGGCCACTTTGATGAGCTGATCACTCCAACATCTGTCTCTATAGTCTCATATCCTGTTTTTCCTCCTCTTTTCAGAGGAAAGCTTCGACATTCACCTCCTGAATCAGCCCGACGTTCATCAACAATTGGCTACTGTTCCTGAGGAGCTATGGATGCACAGGTGGAGGGCTTAGTCAGCGCAGTGATGGGATGGGAGGGAAGTTCAGCTGTGGCTACCATGGAAGTTACCATTGACGCTGCTGTGGAGGTTACTGTGGCTGTGGTGGGTCCCATTCCTGGGCAAGTGGAGGGAGATGGAAATGTAGAGCTGGAGCGGTGCAGGTCTGCTGTGTGAGAGGTTGGTGAGGCCGGAGTCTGAGGAGAGATCTTCAGAGAGAGGATGAAGAGAAGCAGAGTCACATAGGGACATAAAGAAAGATAAAAGGCAGCAAAAACATTGGGATGATGAAAAAGAGGAGAAGAGGTGGACAGACCTTTCCCTCAGGGTTTCCTGGATGAGTCAACTCTATGTTTAAAGCAGACTGCTGACTGGTACCAGGCCTGAAAATATTTGCTACTGAGCTGAATAATGACAAGAATATTATAGGCTACTTATGTATAAATTACCTTGAACCTGGCGCAGCCTTTAGTGCATTGTTCCTCATTAACCCCCTGTCATTCCCCCAACAAAAATGTACTGATTTGGATTCATGTCTGCGCTAAGTCATTATCACACCCTTTCAGTATTCAGGCATAAACTAAATCTGTAGTCACTACCTGAGTGCTATAATTTGTCATTATAAAATAAGTATAGAGCAAGGTTCATACATTTAATTTGGGCCTCCGCTAAAGAAAAGCTCCTATCTCTTTACGGCACCCCTCCCAGAAAAGCCCAGTCTGATCTGATTGGTCAACTGTCACGGGTCTGAGCAGGAAGCCCCCCACTGTGATTTTGCATCAGCTCTGCCGCAGTTTTTGCTACCACAGCTGCGCTGGGGTGACAGTATTGCTGTGACATCACAACCTTACAGATGTCCTGACAGCTCATTTGAAGGCACAGTTTGATTGAGCACTTCGATACTTTCACAGTATTGTAATAGCACCTCATCCTGCAAAATAACCAAAGAAGGTCAATTTCTGCAAAATGGGACCTTGAAAGATTTGAATAAAAGCCCATTCATGATTAATTTTTTATGTGCAGTAGCTGTTCCATTTATTTAAATTTACTTATACATTTTCTATATAATGTGGCAGCTGTCGCTCAGGGGAAGAGCCAGCATCTTGTTATCAGAAGGTCACCAGTTCGATTCCCTTGGTCTGCATGTCAAAGTGTCCTTGGCATGATACTGATCCCCAAAGTGCTCCTGATGTGCTGGTCGGCACCATCAGAGTAAGAATGTATGTATGAATTTATTGTAAGTGTCTGCTAAATGCCCTTAAATCTATATAGGAGTGTTCATTGTTAGTGACGGAGTACACCATTATTTCGCTTGATTTAAACCAGCCTCACACACAAAAGTTAAAGTCACTCATCCACAGGGGGCTCTTTCTCAAACAGAGAATGGGAAGAAAAATCATGCCAGAGACCAAACTTACATGATTTGTGAACAGCCATGTGAACAAGCAAACAGACACATGGGTTTGTCCTACTAATGTATTTCTCACTCCTAGTTCTCCTCTAGAGAATAATGAGAAATCCGTTGAACGAGCACTCAACGTACACTCTACTGTGACTTGTGGAGGAAGCCATACTTTTGTTAACCTTGATACGGTTGAAGGAGCTCTGGCAGAGTCTCATCAGAGCTACTCTGTCAGGCTAATGCACCTCGCTGCTCTTGTACCAGTTATCTAATTGGACACTTAAGGCCCCCATGAGTCAAAGCTATTTCCTTTCATGTCAGCCCAACTCACACACACACGAAAATTAATCTCATAATCTTTTACTCGCGCCTTCGGAATTTTCTGTAATCATTGCCTCTACAGCTGCATTAATTCACCATCCTTCTTCAATTAGCTGCTCTCTCACACACACACCTGCCTGTTGATTGAATCGGAAGTGTCCTAATGAGGAGAACTGTGGAAACTGATGCATCAGACTGACTGCTGATGCAGAAAGCTGCAGTGTCTCTGTGTGTGTCTGTATGTGAGTGCATGACATTCCTCCGCTGGCCTGCTGCACTAAATATAGCTTTTATTTTTAAATGTTGTCATCACATCTCTCTGGGTCTGTCCTTTCTAGTCAATTAACCGCCCCCGCCCCCCCCCCAAATAATCTGTTGCCTACACACACAAACGCACACAGAGACTACCTGGCTGCTCTGGGGGTCGTGGTAAACCTGGTTACGAGGCGACAGCAGGACGCAGTCGTGTGCTGTGGTTTTCTCAGTCCGCGGAGCACTGGGGTCGCCATCATCCACGCCGCTGGCCTTGCACCTCATACTCCTCACACACAGCACCTGCAGGGCCACGAAAACAATTACCTGTAGAGGCTCTGTAACTACAGTGCATCAGAAATCTCCAGGGCCAACAGCAGCCATCGTGTTGAATGTCCATTGACCGTGAGCACATAATAAGATGAGAGCATTTGACAACCAGGCTAGACAACAAGAGAGGCAAGAATCAATATGCAGTTGATAGATCCTGTGGCTGATATGCTATTGATTTAATCCTCTCTCGTTCACGGCTTTTGTTCCATTCTTAATACGTTTATTTTTGATGTACAGAAAAAAAATCATCCATCTTTATTTGGCCTACTAATAAAAACTGTTGGAACGGCCTCTGGACCCCTGTATTTAAATACACAGCTTACTTATTCAAGTTACGAGAGGAGTTTCACCTTTGGGAGAAAATTACAATTTTATTTTCCTGCACCAACACTGACCGCAAATCTAGCTTTATTAAAAGAAACCAAAGCAAAGGGGTGACAAATGCTCCTAATGCTGTGCTGCAGTCAACCCCAAAACCAAACTTCCTTTTGACTCGAATACACCTAATCAGATGTTTTGTTTTGTTTTGTTTTGTTTTGTTTTGTTTTTTGCATCTTTGCTCCCCACCACTTATGAAATGCCAGAATGAAATCTGAATGAAACACTTCGCCCTGAGTCAAATGCAATCAGCTGCTCTTGATTGCGGCCTGGCTGACAGAGGAAGCGTGAACATGTGAGTCTGACGTGGAGATTTAATTCAAATTCAGTTCGGTATAGACCTTCTCTCAGAAACCAAATAAGATGTTGAACTTTTTTTAAACTCAGGGGATGTTCACCCTACTTTTCTGAAGCTCTGTTTCAAGTTGTCCGACAGGAAGCCGTAGAGCACCGGGTTGGCGCAGGAGTTGGCGTAGGACAGAATGACGGCGAAGAAGTAGATGCCGGCAGTGGCGCTGGACTCCGGGATGATGACCACCAGATTGACCATGTTGATGATGAAGAACGGCAGCCAGCAGAGCACAAACACCACCACGATCACCACCACCATCCGCGTCACCTTGCGCTCCGAACGCCGGCGCTTGGTGAAGCCCGCCCGCGCCCCCGAGGACTTCACCTGCGGGGAGAACACCACAGACATTTTCATCTTTAGAGTGTAGAGCGGCGAAAATGAAGTGGAGGATGCAGATGAGGGGGATGATCGTTATGTTTATGCAGATTACAGTATGAATTTACACATGAGCCTTTTTAATCAGCCTCGTACACACACATGCACCTTACACACCTTGATAACGATAAGCAGGTAGCAGAGGCAAATGATGAGCAGCGGTCCAAAGAAGCCGACTGTGGAGGTGTAGAGGATGAAGGCTGTCGACCACACATTCTGTGGCTCTGGCCAGATCATGTTGCAGGAGTTAAATGTGTCCTAAAGGGGAAAATCAAATAACCTGAGAAACATTTAAATATTCATTATCTGCTAAAACATAGGTGGTGAACAAGACTTTGAGGCCCATAGCAAGCGTCAGAATACAAAGCTTTAAATTATGCAGGAGAGGGATGTTTGGAGGAATGCAAATTATGTTATCTGCTTCTGTAAATTTCTCTGCTACCAACAAGGCCTTCCTTTGTCCTGTTATTGTCAAACCAGTGGCCTTCAGCCGTACCTCACCAACACATATGATAGCAGCTTTGTCACATTGGTTACATTCTTCTCCCTTTTCTTCTTTAAGCTTTTGTGTTTTCTTGCTGTTGCAGAACGTCCTGCAACACTTTCCTTTCTATATAATAGCTCCTGCATGCATTCTAAACTGTAGTGCGTCGGGGTTGTTTTTCCAGCCCAGCTCTGTTTTTGCTTTCCAGCAGCTCCAGAGGGAAATATATTGGCCTTCAGCTGCACCGCAGTGTTCAGCAGAGAGTCATTAACCGCAGACAGTTTGCCATTTGTTGCTGGACCTGTTGGTAAAGAGGTGGGTGCATCTTCTGTTAGAGCTTCCTCACTGTAACAGTTAGTAGCGTGCCAAGCTGTAAAACAATGTGCTAAAAGACACTAAGTCCACCTTGTCCACCCGTACCAAAACAATGTTTTTTTCCTGCGTCTTCCTTGGCATCATTTCAAGAATATTTGCATACACACGGATCCACTTTAAATGACTCAAAACGCCGTAGTTCATATTCCAGGCCTATAGGTGGCGCTTGAAATTCACCAAAAACGGAGAAGAGGAGACAGAGCATGCGCATAAAGCTTGCGAGCTGTTTACAAACAGACAGTAGACGGAGAGTCCGAACACAAGAAGAAGAAGACGAAAATGGCTTGTGCAAGGAAACCAGAATCGTTTGTGTGGGCCGATAATGAGGTCGAACTGCTGCTGCGACTCACACTCGACTACAAGGCGAGTAAGTTGCAAGAAACACGAACACACGCACGTAGTCCGCCATTGTTGTTGTTGTTATGAGACGTCGCGGGGTTCAGAGGTCGAAGGCTAGAGGTCGAGGGGTGGGGCGATGACGTCATCGATACGGAAAGTATGTGGATTCGCTGTCCACGCGAGAATGCAAGGAAAAAAGGAAAAAAAAAAGGATTCATGTGGACGATCAGCCAAAACGATGCAAAACATGTGCGTTTACACAAAAGAGCGTTTCCGTGTGGATAGCCTCTAAAATGCTCAGTAGAGCTGAGGAACTATTGTACACATTTCACACTGTCATAATTTAGTTAAGTGGTAATATAAAAACATTTTTTACAGCAGCTTAGAGCAGCTTTCAATAAAATTAAGGGTTACAAACAGACACATTCTGTGTATGTGCTTCGTCAGGTAGTGCCATTTAAAGTTGGCTGCCAGGTTGTTTCTTGCATTTGTTTGCTATTTGGCAGGTGTCTCCATGAAACACAAATGTCAGTGTCGTTGAATGCACGAACAAGGAAATGTTTTAAAAACTCAGTCACTTAGTCTCAGTGGGTTTGTTTGTTGTAAGTGCAATGATATGAACAGCAAACAGTGCTGAAAGGAAAAAATCTATTGTTTATCGTTTGAAAAAAAGGATGTTATCTCTGCCACTCGGGGTTCTCTCAGTCAAAACAACGTAAAACGAAAGAGACGGTGCGATGATGTTGTGACGCAGTGCTGGATCTTGTTTTTTGGGCGACAGGTGGCCCTCACCTTGAATACAATCATGGATTTGTCTCGGTTCAAACATTGTTGGAAACATCTTAGATATAAATATATAATAAAGGTCTAGACGTTTTTAGACATTTTAATGCAGAAATGTTACATAAATAACAGACACTCTTGTGTGTGACTCTGTATGTTAAATATTAAGCTACAGCCAAGAAACATTTAGCTTAGCTTAGCTTAGCACAAAGACTCCTAGCAGCTCTAAATCTAAAGCAACCAGGACCAGTTTTGGCAAAGGTACTCTTGAAAAGTATTTTGGACCTCATAGCAAGTTTAAAAGAAAATCTTTGATTTAAAGATGATATAAAAAAAAACTTAATAATTGTCTTTGACACAAATATTACTTTGTTCTTTAGTGAACTAAAACATATTGTAGAGCCTTGATACCTTGATATGCTATTCATTTAATCCTCTCTCATTCACACCTTTTGTTCCATTCGTAATACATTCTTATTTCACCTTTAATGTACAGGAAAAATCATCCATCTTTATTTGGCACACTAATAAACTGTTGGAACAGCCTCTGGACCCCTGTGTATAAATACGCATCTTACTTATTAAAGTTGTGAGAGGAGTTTAACCTTTTTGGGAATATTAAAATGTTATTTTCCTGCACTAAAAGCTGACCGCACAGTCAGCTTGAGCTTTTTTATTAAAAGTTACCCAAGCAAAGGGGTGAAAAATGCTCTTAATACTGCGCTGCTGTCTAACCCAAAATCCAACCCTTTTAACTTGAATGCACCTAATCAGGTGTTTCTTTTGTTTTATTTTTTTGCATCTTTCCTCACCACCACTCATGAAATGCCAGAACCTACTTTTTACACTTCGCCCTGAGTCAAATGCAATCAGCTGCTCCTAACTGGGACCTGGCTGACAGAGAAACTGGTCCGACGAGAAGATTTAATTTGAATAGGGTACCCTTTTCCAATTCACTTCAAGATGCAAGAGAGTTTTCAGACAATGGCAGTTTTTCAGGATCAGCACAGTCACTGCGCACAGTGCATAATAGGCACATAATAATCCCTCAGAAACGCAACTTCACTTTTTTTAAGGACTGGAGTGAGAAAAATTGCTAATCTGCATCAATCTGTGGCTCTTTAAATAATTAAATTTAGCAAATATTGCAAGGGCAATATGTAAGAATTTCCTTTGAAAACATTAAAAAATTATAAATTATACATGTGCAGAAGTAACAGTTTCGTCGTTATGACGTCTCTGTATTGTGTTGCAGTGTACTCTACTTCGGTTGGCTTGCTAATCGTGCTAGCCTTGGTCCGTCCTGGTTCAAAGCCCCTGTACCAGCAATGTAAACAGCAACATTTCCCCAGTGCTCCAAACTTCGAGTCAGGCCTGATAGCTGCACTGCTACTTGAGCTAAATAGCTAACAGCGGTAGCCGTTAGCGGTTACTCTGGTGATTTGCTGCCCCCTGTTTGTTTAAATATGAATTTTACAGCTGGCCAATTCTTACATATTGCACCTTTAATGTCAACTCAGTGCCTGGTGGTAGTTCTTTTTTTGTTTTTGTTTTAAATCAGAGGCAGCTATTAATTGCAGCTACTCAGCACTTAAAGAGTGTGGACCAGGCCTGAGGTTTATACCTGAACATCAGAGAAGATCACCACAGGCAGGACCACCACAAAGGACACGGCCCACACGGCTGCGCTCACCACCTTGGCCATGCGGGGATGCCTCCACTTGGTGCTGCGGATTGGATGAACCACGGCCAGGTACCGATCGATGGACATGACCGTCAGGCAGAAAATAGACGTGAACTGATTCATCGAGTCTGCCGTCATGACCACGCGGCACAGGAAGGAGCCAAACGGCCAATAGGAGAGCACGTTCTGTGTGGTGAGGAAAGGGAGCCCGATGATGTAGAGCTCATCGGCCACAGCCAGGTTCAGGATGTAGATGTTGGTGACTGTCTTCATTTTGGCATAGCGCAGCACCACGTAAATGGCCAGAGTGTTGCCGGTCAGACCAACCATGAAGACCGTGAGGGAGATGACTGCTGTCATCAGGGTGCTGCTGCCCTGAAAGGGAACGCTTTGAGTGGACAGGTTGGAGGAGAGGTTGAAGAGGCAGGGGTACGAGAGGATGAAGGGTGATGGAGTGGCTTCAAAGGAGGAGTTGAGGTCGGATGAGAGGGAAAGCGAGCGGGTCTGGTCCAGGGCATCCATTGTGGGAACCAGTGTGGTGCCACGGAGTCCAGATGCAGATCTGTTTCGTCCACCACACCACAAGGTATCCAATAATAACGACGGGAGACAGATTTGAGCTACAGTCCAGTACCTTCTCTCAGATGTTCGTGCCAAAGCTGGGGAGAGTGATTCATAGCATGCCAGTGTGCGCTCTGACACTCAGACAGGAGAACACAGAGCGCGCCACAAGAAGTCGTGTCTGTACTTACGCACGAGAAGCCGCTGCCGTTAATGAAACACCACAGTATTGCAGTCGTTATCTTCTCTCCGACGTTTTTTATAACACTGATTATGGTTGTCTCGCTCTATCTGACTCGGAAAATACAGGATCCGCCCGCTGTGCCGTGTGTCAAGCGCGAGTATAGCCGGGAACAGTGCCACGGCTTTTACGCACGGCAGACCACAAGCTTTAAAATAATGCCTGTGTTAAGAGTGTAGGCGAAACTGAACATTCAGATTATGCCTGCGCTGGTGGTATCTTAATGCTATACTCAGTGACTCGATCCCACTGCAGAGCTACATTTTTAAATCACGCACATGCCACATTAATGATACATTCACGGATCAAGACAAGAACGTGGAGAGGAAAACGCAAGAAAATAAAGCAGAAGAAAAATGTCTCTGTCGGATCAAATTGAAACAAGTAGATTCCCCTCAACAAATCTCTTCATTTCCAATTTAGTCCCATGGTCTTCCAACACCGACGGATAGCTTGAGTCCGATCCGAGCTCTCGACCCCCCGCTGTCCGTGGTGGTGAGCAGAATGTGTCGGCAGCAGCTCCGCGCTTCTTCTTTCCCCCCGCAACTTTCTTCCCACACAGCTCCGCTTTTTTCTTTGACACGATTTGTTAAGAGAGGGAGAGAGAGGGGGGGGAGAGATGGAGAGAGAATGAATGGGTCTTTGATCATGTGTGAGTTCAGTGAAAGAGAGCTGCCGGCCGTCAGAGTGTCATTGTCAGAGGAGAGGAGCAGCTAGGTGGGCGTCTCGGGCCAAGTGTGTCTCTGTCTGCTTCAGCGTCAGCAGTGGAATGGAACGAAATGCAATTACTCAACTACTGCACATATGATTTTATACATTTCCTTTACATGAGCAGGAGTGATAATTAATGAATCGTTAATGATTAATCCCTTAATAACTGTGATTCAAGGACTATATAGCAGTTAAAGATGAATAGGGCAAAGGGAACAGATTTGGAGATGCTATATTAATTAATCAGTAGGTAATGATTACTTCATTAATATCTGTGAATCCACATTCTGGCCACTTTTTTCATCAGGTATTCCTGATTAACTATGAATCAGCCACTGAGTGCCACTAATTAGTGAGGACTAATTAATTACTAAATACTGATTCATTACCTACGCATTGTGTACTAAATTGAAACACAATATAAAGCAGTTACCAAGTACACACGTTAATTGCTCATTTTAATCACTAGTTACTCTTTTTGTGCACCTTCAAGTAAAGTCAAACAATACAGAAACAGACCTGTCAATTACTAGTTACTCTTTTTGTGCAACTTAAAGTAAAGTGAAACATGAGTCTACTGAGTACTTACTCGTCATTTAGTTATTACTTAATCATTAGTTACTTTTCGTTCACCTTCAAGTGAGGTGAATAAAGATGGAGTAGTTACCAAGTGGACCTGTTGATCAATGGTTAATGTTTTTTGTCCACCTTCAAGTTCAGGGAAAGATAATACTTCGTAGTTGCCAAGGTGACTCGTTAATTATTTATTACTTAATCTTAAATTACTCTTTTAGTGCACCTCCAAGTAAAGTGAATCAATACAGAATAGTTACCAAATAGAACTGTTAATTACTAATAACTTAATAAGTTACTCTTTTGTGCACCCTCAAGTAAAGTGAAACATAAGCCTACTGAGTAGTTACCAAGTAGACTTGTTAATTAGTAATTATTCAATCATAAGTCAATTTTTTGTTCACCCTCAAGTAAAGTGAAACATAATAGAGAATTACGGAATTACAGATTGGACTCGTTTATTAGTAATCACATAATCATTAATTACTCTTGGTGTGCACCTCCAAGTAAACTAATTATTATTATACTGAGTCTGCTGCTCAGTACTATGTTTCACTTTACAAGGTTCAGTATTAATTAATTCATATTTAATGAGCGTCACCTAGGTTATCAGGAACGACTGCATAATGACTCAGTCATACAGCATCTCCCAGTCTGCTCTCTAGTAAGTCATCATTATCTTAAATATAGTCCTTGGATCACACTTATTCAGGGATTATTCATTAATGATTCACTTAATATCAAGTCATCCCTGATTCATTCCTCACTCACTCTTTAGTAAATTCTTAAGTACATTTTGCTGGTGATATCTTACAACCTTAGCTTAAGTAACATTAATGGAGTATCTTAATGCTGTTGAGGTATTACTACTTTGACTAAAAAGTATATATGATTTATTCATTTTCAGCAATCAAGAATGTTAACTTTGTGGTCTAATATATTCCCACAAGTATGTCTGAATCATTGCTTCTGCCACAGTGGCTGTAGTTTAGACCAAAAGGGTTATCTTGTTTTTCAGCCACTGAAAGAATGAATAAAGAACCCTTCAAACAGACTAATGTGTCTCTGTCACTGGAATGTGAGTTTGTTGCACGTCCAAATGCGAAATCAGTGTGAGAGGTATTGTACAGCCTGATTTGCAGGGCTTATTTGAAACATCTTTTTCTCTCCCTCTCCACACACACAGATGAAATCATCTAACATTACCATACACAACAGAGACATTAAAATACTGTCACACTGAGAACACTGTATTAAACATGCCCGGGGTATAGGGCTTTTGTTGGATAGATGGAAGATGGGTGTTGTGCTGGAATCCAATGATCTCCATTAATTTTACTACAAGCATCGTCAAAGAGCCTCGCTCACCTGGACGCTTGTGTTTGGCAGAAGAAGAGACAGAGAGCTTTTCAGAAGAGAGGATGCTTCAATCAAGAGTCAAGAGCTCCAGTTCTGTGGTCAAGGTTTGTTAAGGAGAACCACTGTTCACACACCTTATATAGGCTGTAGGATGGATGTACACCAAAGTACACCAGAGGATTGAGACAAACCAATCAGTAGGGAAAATAAACTCATTATTTATGTGTTTATACGGAAACAAAAAATGGCTAGTGGCGTTGGCAAATTAAAAGCATGGACATACAGTATGTGTTTATTCAAGTACAAAGTCCCCTGAGTATTTTCAGTGCAGACATCAAACAACATGCTTCAGTCGAGGAAAAAAAAATCGATATTTGTTGTCAGATTGGAATAAGGCAGTGTGTGCATGTGCGCGCGTGTGTGTGTGTGTGTGTGTGTGTGTGTGTTAAGGTCTAGCTATACTTGCCAGGACCAACTGACAGGAAGCCTCTTCTTTTAAGTACTTTTTCGTCTGTGGCTGTTGGTCAAAGTTGATTCAAATCAGCATTTAACATCATTGTCGTGGTGGACTACATGATAAATGTCTAAATGCTAACTGAAACCTCCAACTGCTTGCACCTTTAAAGGTGCTCTGTAGAGTTTTCTTGTAAACAAACAAAAGGTTTTGTGTACATTCAGTGATAAGGGTACAAGCTTGACAGACACAGGGTCAAAACATAGCAAGGGTGTTATGTTTTCTTAAGTGTTCTTGAATTCTGTAAAATGTTGTTGTGTTTTCAACAATTTTGTTTTCTAAAATGTCGTTGTGTTTCGTGAAATTTCCTTGTGTTTTGACCCTCAGGGCCACCGTACAATACAGTTGAAAACAAGATCACTTCTCTTTAGCGGTACTAGTGGACACAAACTCTATAGTGTACCTTTAATTAATGTATGCCTGGCGAATGGGCTGAACATCATAGGTAAACCACAGCTGTTCCAGGACAATCACACACAGCCTGAATACATTTGACTATAATTTGATGGCCCCCTGTAGCTGCTCCCATTTCCAAGCCAAAAAAAGCTGCTTCTGTACAATACTGCTCAGGTCAGACATTTCTATGTATAGAGTTGATATACATTTCACATTCCAATCAATTCACTCCTCATTTGGTGTTCATACTGAGCTTCTCACCTGCACATCTTCGTGTACATTCTGAGTGTGACCCCTGCTCACCTGGGATTGATCAGTGTATTTTTCAAAGCGAAACGTATACCTGCGGTGTGTATTTGAATGCATGGAGTCATCTACAGAGATAACATCCAGACATGAATATATCATAGGGTATGTACTGGAGTGGTTTAACAAATTAATTTTGGTTTAAGGATTCAGCTGTTATCTCTCTATAAAAGCAAGAAATCTCTGTCTGTCTGTGTGTCAGTGCATCTGTGCCTCAAATATCTCTGCAGATCAGGATAAGACTGACCTGAGATTTTTAACATGGCTGCTGCGTGGTTTAAGGGTGTGCAACGTCGGCTTTGTTTGTACTACAAAGAAACCGTTAAAAAATTATTTCATAAATGCTTCACAAATTCCGCTAGCATTGTCAACCATAGCCACCGTAGCCACGTGCACACCAGAGTCAATCACCACAGAGCCCACGACACACCTTAAGGAACAAGCGGATTTATACCTGCAGCAGCGTGAGCTTGACCGGGATTTTTTTGACGGCGGTTCGGTCCCGTTCTGTGGATCTAAACTGACTGTTATGGATTAATGAGACTGAACGAGTCCGGACCGAGTCTGTTCTGGTCTGAGGAGATCCGGATACGCGAGGATGCCCCACCTCCTGAGTTGATGGATGCATCGGTGCATCCAAAACCGGACTTATGATAAATAATGTCCGCCACGCTTTTCCGCGAACATTACCATCACGTTTGCTGCGCGTTTGGTGCAGGAAGAGAGGGTAAAAAACAGGCTTTTTTCACGAAAGTGTCCACAAACAGAAAGTGTTTGCAAGCAAAAAAAGACGTTCCTATTGGTGGAAAAAGGCACCATACCAACCAGTCACAAAATGATATGGCAAACCACATGATTTGGTTGCTGAGGAACAGGGGGAAGTTGTTTTTTGTGATTTTAGGTCCATTGTGTTAATACAGTATGTCCAAATGAAAAAATAACTGTACAGTCACACATGTGAGGTTGTGCTGAAAATAATGACACCAAACAAGGCAAGGTGAATAGTTTTTAAGGTGAAATATAATGGCTAAATCAAAAATAGTCAAAAACAGGCAATTATATCCCTGACGTCCCACCTTCAAACACAGCCTCATTTGGCCATCCATGAAAAAGCTACTTAACCTCCCACTTTTCTATAGGAATATCATGCTTCCTACGGGCAATTCACTAGTATTAAAAGTACTTTGTCAGCAGTGAACCTTGGAGTGAATCTCAGTGTTTTTAAAAATAACACAACACATAAGATTACATGTAACATAGTTTGTACTCAAACCAGAACAGTGCAGTTGCCTGTTATGCATATTAAACTACTGGATAACCAGATTTCTCTGGGTTAATGTATCTCGACACTTCAGTCGCACTAGACCATTACCCAAGAGAGACTAGGGTTATGGTAGGTGTTAGAATATAATGAGTAGTTCTTAATGTGTCACCTATGTTGAAGGAATGGTAATCTGGAAATTGGTTGAATACCAGCAGGGCTGACCAACAAGGGGCAGCTGGGAGCACTGTAATGATTTCATATATTTCTAAGGAAGAAAAAAAAAACAGTCCCAGCTGTTGGTGTTGAAGCTTCCAAGGAAATTTGCTCCAGAGCTTATTTCCAGAAAATGTGGTTTAGACTGTTGGTTGGATTTAGTCTGCTTTACAAAGCTGCAAGGTCAGTGGCCTGATGACATTCTCACAGTAATTCTGCGTGTAGTGAAAGCAAATTCAACCCAGCAGCAAATGTTTGGACCTCACTTTAAGCATGCTATCCATCTCATCCTTGACACAACTATTATGGTGTGTTGAAAGCAAGGTCAAGTGGAAATTTGTTCTGTAGTACCATAAGACTCCCACCGGCATGCTCTGAAACTATCCACCTGCCCAATAGAATAGAGAGGAGGATTGGCTGTGTAATGTTGACCATGTTGTGAAGTGCTTTGAGAAGGTTATCACAGTCAAAAGCTACAAAAAACCCACAAAAAAACAATGAAATAGTTATTTAGTATACCCTGTGTCCTTGATAAATGTAAATGGCAACATAAAATTCACAATGATAGTTAAACAACAAAAAGAAAACAACTACTGATTTTGAAAATAAGGTCCTTTCTGTCCTTTATGACAGGGTCTCACCTTCTCAACTGGTTTTGTTGAGAATAAAGATAATTGTTTGTGTTTGTTCTTCATTATTGAAAAGATGGGAACGACTTTTTTCACATTAATTGTCTATTGTTGAGAGCTTGAGTCGTTACTGGTGAGCTATAAGATGAGCCCACAGAGGATGCTGCTGCTGTTGTCTTCAGCCCTCCGGGCAGGATTAATTTAAAGCTCTTTCGAGGGTGTGGGGGCTCCTGCTGGTGTGAATTCAAATTGCTTTGAATGATGGCTCACCAATGCGAAATCAGATTTCCGATGCAAGCACGCTATCAGCCCAGGAGAGATCCCTTTCTAAGCAAAGAAAAAAAGAAGCAGGTCTAATCTATATCAAGAACATTTGTACTTTTTGCAAGGTGATAAACTCAAACTCAAAGTTCACAAAAAGGTGAACAAAGGACATTATGTGACATGAAACAAATCACAGAAAAAACTGTAACACTAACTCTTTCCACAAAATCACAAACAAAATCTACATCTTTAAAATCAGCCTTATACAATGGAAATATATTTTCTATGTATGTAGATCTAATTAATCAACATTTTGAGTTTTTCATTTGATTCATTTAACCAGTGCTGTGACCATATTTTCACCTTGTAATTACTTATCACAGTAGTAGGAACAGTTGCACAAGCTAATCTTTAAGCTAATGTGTTGGAATATATCATTTCTGTTATAATGTCCTTAGCCTACTGTGTATTATTGAATATGTACGATGATATGTTCTCGATATATATTGACACCAATTATTGTCATTTTAAATATGTGTATATATTATCTCATAAAATATGCTAAATGTTTTAAGTAATAGATCATTGAATATATATCAGTTATTACCAATGTATGAAAGTATTGGTCAGTCATGTGTATGCAAATGACTGTCAATCATTAAAGTGTTTACAGGTCTTGGGGAGCATTATTCTGATAAATTGCCTTTGTGATGTCACTCAGTGGATAAGTTGCACTGTGGGTAATGTAGTCAGCAGGTTTTGATGAAAAGGCGATATCTCTGGTTCTGCTGTATTGAATTTGATTATTTGTTTTTAAACCGCCCATAATGAGTCCAACAGTGTTACAGGAGAGCAATGTTGGACTGCTTTTCAAAACCTGCTGACTATCAAATCAGGTTTCTAGCGTATACAAGGAATTTGGTCTCAGCACACACACTAACCCGGAGCACTGAGCTGCCTTGATACAAGGCGCTGGGGAAGCAGTGAGGGGTTAGGTGCCTTGCTCAAGGGTACTTGAGCTTGACTAAACTTGACTAACCACTAGGCCATGGCTTCCCTATTAGGATTACATGCATTTTTCTTGCAAACACATTTTTATGTCTTAAATAGGTAGAGTCTCCTTTAAGAACTGAGTTTATCTATACAAGGCGATGAAATGTAATGTGTTGAGTTTTCATGTCACATCACAGAAAGGGCAGCACGTGGTATTCTGCTTTTCTTTATGTTTTTATGAAAGCTGCATTTCTCATTATCTCTTAATGTCATCTGAAAATGTATTACCAGTAGTCTACCTGTAACTCTCTCTCTCACTGCACATACACACACACACACACACACACACACACACGCACACGCACACACATACATACATGAGCACACACGCAACAACTATCCTTGACTTTCACTCGTCTGTGTCCTCCCATGTTACCTCTTTTTCACTGTATTTCCTCCTTCTGTGGCTGGAACATGGTTACAGGAAGAGAAGGACCTTTCCCCCACTATGTAACCCTCCTCCACCTCACACACTGATACAAACACACTTAAATATAAACATGCAGAGTCCTTAGTTAGTATCTGAGTGTCAGGCGGGTAAAAGGTGGAAATTATATGCCCATCTCCACAGCAATCCCCTGGAGTGAAGCTATCACACAGCCCGAGGGTTGACCTTACCAGCCTGTCAAAGGGCATTATTGTCTTTTGGGCTGTGTGTATGAGAGAGAGGTAAAAGAAAAAACAGGAAAACATGGCGGCCCAGAAAACGAAAGGAGAATGAGCATATTGTCCAAATACAAACGCAAAACATCTTAATATTCTCCTGCTCACATTATAAACTACTAATATGCATATACAAATATATCTAACTAATTGTAACACAGGGGATTTCTGTTTGTCTGTATGTGACTCTGATATCTCAAGAACCGTTGATCCGATCTACTTCACACTTGGCAGGTTTGTTGCTGAGGACCAAAGGATGTGCGGTGCTGAAAAAATGCATGGCTTCACGGCTGGGCTCACAGGTGATCCCTCTATCATGATTGCATAGACCATATTCACACAACTGCCATTTTCCTCTGGCTTAACACTCAGGATGGTCAAAAAACGGAGTATTGTTACCCTGCTGTGTTCCAGGCTGCGAGTCGTAAAAATATAGAAAAATGTAGGGACATTGGGACATATTTCAGGGTGAAAGAACTTATTTGCTTACCCATTTGCTAACCTTAGCGCTCAACCACTTCCTAGTTAACGTTACCATAATAAACGTGTTGAAGATGTACATTTATACTTTAGAATTAATTTACACCTTTCCTATCGTATAATGTAACACTATCAAACAGTTATGTTAGCTAGGAAGTGGTTAAATGTCCCTCCAGATTTTCACTATCAATTGTCTTTTCAGTTGCTGATCAATCAGGAAGGGGTTAAATTCTAACGATTTCTCAGGTGCGCTACATTTATATGACTTGCAACCTGGAACACAGCAGCGCCACATTTGAGGTTCCCACCCTGAGCGTGATGTCGAAGGAAAGCGGCCACTGTGAGAATATGGTCTATGGGGAAGCAGACGTAAATAAAATTAAGATTAGCCTGGTGCAGCAAGTTGTTGTGGTAATGCATTACAGTGAGGAAAGAACAAAAGCAGAAGGTTAAGCAACCCGGTATGTGCTTGTTATGCAAAATTTGAGGCAGAGAGAGTTATGAATCAATCTGTGAGTTCTGTGATCAATGAGAAATGGGGAGTGAGTCACATTGTTTCTGTACTGTGCATGGTATGAGTGTTGTCAGTCCTCACTGACATGACTCAAAATTCATAAATCTCAATTCAATTCTATTCAAAAGGGCTTTACATGTTATATGTGTTGCCAAAGAACAAAGGAAATTAACAAAAGCAAAAAACATATCTTAATGGGATGAAATAGATAATATATAACATACACATATTTAGATATACATAAAACATACATCACATATATACCCTATTTGATGTTGTATGAGTGTGTATGGATGCATACACACACACACACACACACACACACAAATTACCAGTAAAAGAAGTAATAACAAATGTCTGAACTCTTAAAAAAATTGTTTGACATTCTGGAATTGGTTGTCTGGCGACCCCTTGATAGTGACAAGGTTCCAGGATGTCACTGCACCCTGCTAAGAAATACATAATGGGTCACAAACCTGCAACTTGTTGTTTACACTATGTTTTGTACAGATTTAAGAAGCTAGATACAAGGATTATGTTTTCTGTTTGGTTCTTGTTACCCATCCTTATGCTTAGCTAAGTTAGGATAACAATCTTCTAGCTGTCATTTCATATTTAATGGACAGGCACGAGGGGTACTGTATCGATCATTTCACCTAATTTCGGCTTAAAACATATTTCTCAAAATGCTGAGCTATTCCTTTAAATATATGGGTTGTCATTTGAGTGAAACTGGTATTATTTACTCATTTGCTGACTGTGGTTGTTGTTGTTTTGAATGCAGTGTGAGTATATTCCAATCAGGAGAGACTAGTAAATGAGGTAAAGATTATGTTTATTACAGCAGATGATATGTGATAATTAAGTGTTGTCAGAAAGTCTTTGGTGCTTAGACTCTACAGGGAGACTTTTATGATGGAGGGGCGTCTGCCCTGAGCAGCAGCAAGATAACTTGACCTTCAAAGGCATTGCACCAAGTATCCTGCATAATTAAGGACAATAAAGATGAGCTTTCTTGGATATTTAGGTAGGCAGCAGGCAGGTTGAGAGGACTGTAGAATCAGATTTCTTGACAGCGTATCCTCATTAAAACACACCGCCATGTGAAGAGAAGTATAGAGAGAGGGTCGGAGCTGTGTTTGGTGTTTATCACTGGGGCAAATAAATCATTACATACTTAAAAACTCTTTCTTAAAAGACAAAACTAAAATGGTGTTTTAATTGATCTCCTTTTTTACCTCATCAAACCCAGCCTTGATTCAATTAAAAATACTTTTCCATTGTATAATTTATATTTAACATTGGCCGTCAGTCTCACTTTGTGTATTCTGATGCATATTTTGGATACACCTCCTGATAATGGCACAGCCTTGGTGGAGGTATGCACTCTGTGAGTGCTCTCTGGCCGAGTCAATTTATTTGTGTCTACATATCTCTCATGGCAGGTTCATGCTCACCTTTCTTAAGTCCAATGCGGGTATGTAAGTCTAATATCAAATTTAAACCACTTACCTGCGGCCTTGGTGCATTCGCTACTGCTGCGTCTTTGAGAAGCTGAATGAAAAAAAAAAAAGCTTTCTCTTCTTTTATGCAAGCTTATGATTGTGTAGCAGATAATGTTGGGAGTGAAAGGTGCAGCAAATCTATTTTATTGTCATTAGTTCAACTTTTGTATCCCTTTGTATACCTGTACTTTACTGTATGAGAAGTATAGTTTCTCAGTATAGTTATGCAGACTGTTAAGTAAAGAAAAACATGTTATGTCTATAGCTTTCCATCACATAAATAACCAGGCTATTTGAAACTTGAAGGTTAGCATGGGCCCATTACACAAGAGCAATTTCTGAGCATTGCTTGGATCTGCAGGGCTCTCACATACTTATACGTGTGTTGTAGCTGAGTTGATTAGTGACATGTGTCGTAATTAAGGCAAGAGAAAATGATCTCTTGATGCAAATACCAGCTTACATGTTGCAAATATCTTGAAAAAAGCTATCAAATGGCTGTCAGGAGATCTGTTGTCATCTGGAAAGATCACATTTGGTTGACTATAAGATTGTAAGCAGAGTGAATAAAGAGAAAGCAGTGTTTGCCAACACACTAATAAAAGGGGTAATTTGTAAGATATGGCCAGAATTATAGTTTAAACCATTCAGAATCATGCAAGCTAGCCCTGGACTGTCATGTCTCCTAATACCACCTCGTATCACAAGAGATAATAGTCTAATCGCCCCTGTAGTTTCAACTGTGAGATGTAAAAGTCTACTTAGTCTAATAAGTAAACCCCATAAACTCACACAATGTCTAGAAAGGAGGCATTTTTAAATCTCTTCTCATTACTAAACAGAAAAATACAACTGTACACCGTCTGAATTTTCTTTCTTTAACCAAACTAATACAAGCTTAATTGCCTTGTTAACTAATCATTAAACAAACATCATTTAAACTTGACATAAAAAAAAACCTCACAAAAACAGTCTTGGTGTGTCTTTCTACAATCACCATCATTAATTTGCTGTGTGAGATGTGGAAATATTCCAGCTCCACATGCTGTATTTTGCATTTTTTCCTGCTGATGCCCTTCTTTCTGTCACTCCTCTGCTCCTCCACCTCTTTCCTGTCCCCTTCCAGCCGTGTCTTCTCATTCCAACAGTCACAATCCTGATTTTTTTCCTGACACTTACTGTATTTCTAATCATTTTTGTTCCTCCAATTATGACAAAAAGGAAAAATACACACACACTTAAACATAACGCACTCTTACACAACACTACCAGAAATTCCTTCAGTAATAGCAGTAGCTTTTGTACCACTCTGCATATCATATGAATTTTTCAATGCGTGGTCGCCCAGTGTCTCATGTCTTAAAGGGATTTATACGCCCACGGCAGCGACAGTGAAAGCAGAACAGAAAGAAGGTCCTGAACACACACCTTACATGCCAGCATCCGATGAGCTCAGCACAGATGGAGGCCGGGTAATGAAGATCATTTTCCCACCCAAGGAGAAATTAGAATTAGATCTTACAGGTGGATATTGAAGTGGAGGTGGGCTGGTTAAACACAATGAGGAGCGATTGCAGAGATGTTGGAAGTGATGGGTTAGGGTTCACACTCTTTACTTCTCTTCTTCCATTTGTGGCTATTAATAGATAACCACAGAGGAGAAAACAATACATGTCAGCAGTTTGTTCAAACAATCACTTCATCTGAATCCTTCTTAGAGGCCTGGCCAGGTGCAACTACAGTTTTGTGGGAAAGAAACAGTTACAGAAAATCCAATGACGGTATATATGATCAAAATGTATTGTGTCTTATTTTTTACCCAGGCAATGATTTATAATCCACTATTTTGTGGAAGAAGTACTCATATTGTCCTCAGGGACGGATCGGGATAATAACATCAGTCCAGGCCAAACTCAACAATCCCTCTATTCAAACCAGACCACGTACTGTAAGCCATCACTGCCAACATCTCTGCAATCGTTCTCATTGTGTTTAACCAGCCTACCTCCACTACAATGTCCACCTGTAAGATCTAATTCTACGCAAGAAGTATACGGGTCGTTACTCGAGAAACAACTCAGGAAAGACAGGCTGTATTATGATGTGATTGTGATATGCTGAGGGCAGCCCTGCTGGAAGGCTATGGCTATTTTTTCCTCTTTTAAACACCAACCATGCCTACTCATGAAAATATCTGTAATCTAACAACGCTTAACGGCACTTTGCTGTCAAGCTTTTCTCCTCTTAATGCGCTCACTTTCAGCTTTACCCTTTCTCTTTGTCTTGTGTTGTCCATTTCTGCACCACACTGAGGCTACTCACACTGCACACACTGACTGATGTTTAGGTCATACCATCAGGGTAGAAAGCAGGCGATGGGGGGAGCACGAACACAAAATGCAAATTCAGTCATTATCTACTCTGCTCACCCCGATGCTGATGGAAAGTCAGGTGAAGTTTTGTAATCCACAAAACATTTCTGAAGCTTCATAGCAAAACAGCGTTGCAGCATTCTCGTTAGCAACTGACGTAAATGGGGACCAAAAAAACCAAAACATTAAATGGATCCATACAGCTTCTCTGGTGTTATCAAAGTCTCTGGAAGATCAAAAATCCCAAATCAATTTGAAAAGACGTTATTTGCACCCTTTTAAAAGTCAAAAATCCTCACTGTAGCTGCTGAGCTAAAAGCATTAATGCACACCGCATCTGAAGTGAGGTCATGAGGCGGTCATTACGACTGGAGAATACCATTTGTAGGCACAAGGAGAGTTCATTATGATAAAGTATATATCATACTATTGAAATATTGTTCCTGATGCATGAACATAAAAGCTGCATTTGAATGGTGGCCGTTGCTCAGGGGCAGAGCCAGCATCTTGTTATCAGAAGGTCGCTGGTTCGATTCCCCTGGTCTGTGAAAGTGTGTGTGTAAGTATGAATTACTGTAAGTCGCTTTGGACAAATACATCTGCTAAATGCCCTAAAATGTAAATGCAATGTTGGTGGAGGTCGAGCTCATTTTAAGCACTTACATACACGTGGTGGTGTAACATACAGTATGTAATTATCAATTCAATAACAATACTGTTTGTTGTTAGATCTCTGTCTCAGCTACATAATAGTACCTTAAAGTGTTTGTGAAGCTGAATGAGTAGAGCTGCTTTCTCGTCTTTCTCGCACAGTGTGTTCACTGTTGTGTAGCAGATAGGTGAAAGCAATGGAAAGCATCCTGACTGGAAACGTCATAAACTGGCATGGTTTGTGTACGGCTTAGGACCGGAAGGCTCCAAAGCTGGTGATTAAAAACCTCCCAGAACATCATAGGTAGACATTTACAGAGCATCAGTGACAGCGGTGAAGTGAGATGTCTGCAGAGAATAAGGACACTAAAAGACAACACCCACCTCATTCTGTTCACCTTGCTGCCATCTGGCAGGAGATGCAGAAGCATCCGCTGTCATACCACCAAACTACAGAGCAGCTTCTTTTTCTCCTTACTCTCACTGCTGATGTTTCCTGGAAAAAGTAGATTTTTAAAGTGTCCTTCCTTGTTTCTAATTTCTCGTATTAAAAATGTTTACTAGTGCTCAAAGTCGCCACTAACTATATCTGTTAGATAAATGTAGGGGAGTAAAAAGCACAATATTTCCCCCTGAAATGGAGGGAAGTTGTATGAAAACATTACCTCAGATGTCTTTAGTTACTCTCCACTGCTGCACTAGATTAATTTAATGACCTCATGTATGGACCCCTGTCCCCAAGATGGGAACCACTGACTCGTGGGAAATGAAAGATTTTCAATTTCTTCATCTCCACTTCCTTTTTTACGTGAGGCGTCTTCTTCTCCTAACCCTCTCTGGCTTTCTATCACTGTATCATCTTTTTCCCCAGATCACGTCTAACATGCGTCTCCGTCTCCCTCACTCTCCCCAGACCCTCTTCACTCCCTCCTTCTGATTCTCTTCTCATCCGTCGTCCTCCCCACTCCACTCCTCTCCCCCTCTCTTCCTGTAGCCCTACAATAACACAGACGGAGGCCTCAGTAAGTACTGTTTTCCTGGCCGGACTGGAGGACCCTCCCCATATCCAAACAGGAGCCATGCTCATTTTACCTTCACCCTGGTCCAGACTGGACCAGTCCAGGCCAGACAAATACAGAATACTACGTTTCATGTATTTAGTGTTCTGATCAACCGAGAGGAGATCCACATTTTTAGATATGTGTGGTTAAATAGGGATGAACTAGGACAGGCTGGGAGGCTAAAATCCAAATATAACTAAGTATATCTTTATGGTTTAGTAGAAACTGACAATATGTAGGACACATAAGGCTCAAGATTTTCAAACTGGTGCTTAATGTGGTGAACTATGTTCCAGTGTCCTGCAGATAAAACTCCTGGCACATGAAAAATTAAAACATCACCAACTTATAGTGCTGTTTTTAGCCACACTAACAGCACGGCTCTGTTGGGATGTCCAGCACTTTGGTCCAGGCGGAAACCATTGGATGTATCAGCATGAAAGGATTTCAGCCCAGTTGCCAAGATATCATGCTTGAAGTAAACATTTCTTCAAACCACACTTACATCCAAGGTTGACATTTGTACGAACGTGGCATTACACATTCACATTATACCTCTATTAACCACCTTTCAGATGACATGGAGGTGACGGTGGTGGGGGGTTACTACAAGCCAACGAGGCTGCCAAATGGCCGGCCACTGTTTGATTCATACCACTGGATATTTTTAGGGACACCTGGGGATGTTTCCAGATGTTTTTGAAGTTTTCACAGGAAGTAGGACTGTCCCCATCCGTGAACGTGGCAACCAAAACAGATATTAAAGGCAAAACAGTGTCGTTTTCCTAACACTGACCAAGTGTGTTTTTGTGCGTAAATCTAAGCAGGAGCATGAGCACTTTGTGACATGAGAGAAATCGAAAATTCAACCCTAACAAACATAAAGTTGCAACATGAAAAAACATTCAGTTATAGCTTGAAGGATTTATGGTTACTGGAAGCAATCCTATGACTTTGGTGATCCTGGAGGCACAAGCAGGTTGACATTTGTGAAAATTCATACAGAATGTCTGAAATAGATCACATAGTTTGCCACTATATGTCACAATATTTGAATAGCTTTCAATTGTTACACTTTCAGTTAATTTATCAATTTAAAAATATCAATTTATCAGTTTTTTTTTGCTCAGTGCACAGCAGGCAAGTTGAACATTCAAAAATGTTTGTCAAAGGTTTGTCTACAGGCAGGAATACAATTCAACAAACCTGAGGAATCACGTTTCTAATCGTAAATGAATCACACATGAACATTTTGGTAGCAATAATATTGCTGAACGGTGAGGCTTGTAGTCATAGGCTGCATTTACAGTGGGGATGGGGGGAACATGTCCACACCAGTTTGTGAGGTAAACAATTTTGTCCCAGTCACTTTTTAAAAGCAAAATTTGTCAAAAATATGCTTAAAAAAACAACAGCATGTACCAAGAAATGTTAGCTAAAATATATTATATTATAAGAAATGTTCCATGTTGCCTCTTCAGGGACTCTGTTGCTCAGATTTGCCTGAGTGTGTTAACGGCAGAACCTTTTGTGTCTTGTGTAATCTGGGTTTTGAAGCCTGTTGAGGCTCTCACTGTAATTATATGTCATGCAACAAAACTTTACACGAATTGTGTCATTCCCCTCCCTCCTTGCCCCTGAACAGCTCCACGTATAAACCGGCTCTGCGTCTTTCAGAGAGGCTGCACTCCAACTTCAACTCCAACGCCTGGGATTCAAGAGCTCACGGCCGTGGTTGATGATAAGATGTATGAAGACTCTCTGGTGAGGACACATCAGAAGGGTTCATTCTAAACACCTGCCACCAAATGAAGAGACGAGTGTCATTTCAAAGGGAAATTCTGGCAGTACGGAACACACCGGACAAGCATCAAAGTAAAACTCTCTTTTTTTAAAAGAAGAAATATTTCAGGATGTCATGTCTTATGATGTCTATATCTGACAGGGGACATACATGTTCTGATACATCTCTCTTTCATCTTTTTTGGCTTTTCTCAATTTATTTCACAATTTCAGGTCATTTCTTGTCAAAATGCTTCTACTTTATCAATAATACTTTCGGTCTTTACTCTCTTACACATCTGCACATTATTAACAAGCAGTTACTTAGCCCAACCTACAGAACTTATTTTAGTCCGGTGAAGATCCCAAAGTTGCAAATGATATCACATAGTATGAGCTTCTTGAGTTTGGGGGAAATGAGGTACAACACATCTGGAATTTTTCCACTTGATTGAAAGGTGCAGCCATAGAAACACTCTTCACATCATACAGCCGCAATAAAATTGGAGTTATTTGGCTAAGAACATTTGGTAGATCCGCTCTTCCACTCACACACGTTTTGCTTCTCAGATATGAACTCAGCAATGAAAAGCTGCCAACGAGGATAAGAGAGCGCAAGAGTTATTGTGGGTCTCGTCTTTTCTTTGTACAGAGCACCAGATGCCTGCAGGGAGTGTGGGTGGGCTCCGGCCAAGTCAAGTACCCAGGAAACACCTCTAACACGTGCCCTGCACAGCCTCGGAGGTTACTGCAGAGAGGAGACGGGAGGGCTTTTTTTTTTTAAATATAAAAAACACGAAGTTTTACGACTGTCATTTCACCATCAAATCACAGCACAGCGGTGTCATTTCTGCACTTCAGTGAGATGAAAAATGTCACATCTCTGCAGGTGATGAAGGCCATGTTTTAGTTATATCACTGCCTCAAGATGCCAAAGTGTCTGCTTCATAGTGATTTCTTACTTTTCACCTGAAAAATGTATATGTTTTCGTTACTTTGATGTTGTATCTTCTAAGTAATTTCAGTGTACATCTATGCAGGGTCGACCTTTTGCTTCCGGGGTACAGCACTCTTCAACCTCGTCTCAGGCAGAGAGACTGTCACACACCCACATATACACATGCACATAATGATGCTGCTTTAGCAAAAATGCATGTGCAGCTGAATTAATTTGGCTTGAGCTGAAGTTGGAAGGATGCTCACTTGGCTCAACCTCATATGGAGTTTTCTATGCCCAGAGATGTTCTGATAAAACTTCAAAAGAGACCTACCAGCTGAGAAACCTCCATCACCTCTCCGAAGCACTTGTGAGGACAGCGTGGAGGGAAAAAAAGAGAAAGATTCAAATGTATAACACAAAGTGCTAATGTTCACTGAACTGCAAGTAGTGTCAGCTGTAGTATCTGGTTGGAAAACGAAACACAAAAAAGCCGCCAGTGTAAGGAGTTGAAGCCCAAAGTAGAGAGGCTTCCTGAGTATGATGACATTATCCCAAAGTCCAGTTTATTTAATTAGTGTGAACAGGTGTGAAAAGCAACTGCACCAAAACATGGAAGTGCACTGCTATGGCTGTTATGCTATGTGTTGATGACGCAAGAGCGCTTCTGGTTCTTTGTGTATTTTAGCAGGTCGCAAACCAACTAATGTACATACAAAAGTGTTTCTGGGGTCCGGAACGCCTTTATTACTACGAAGGGTGGAGAGAGAGAGGAGGGGTGGCAGTCATAATGTGGCACTGTACAGAGCAATCCTAATGTGAAAAGACCCTTTAAATACTCTGTATTTCAACTGATGATTGTGTGAAACCTTGAATGCTAGCTGCAGCGAGACAGGCACCCCTGATGTGTTTGTTCTTCTGGCATCTGCACAGGAAGACCTTTTTTAACAGCACACATAAAGCAGCAGCGTTATGAAAACAAAGCTTGTGATCAACTGGTGTTAGAACCATCGGGATGGAAACAGTGTCATTCATGGGAATTTATCGAAGAATAAATTGCACCCGGCACCTTAATCAAGGCTGGATTAACCTACTGAGTGGGCAAATCAGGGCAAGTATCCTGGAGCTCCAGACCCTCAGGGTCCTTCAAAGCCCATATTAATTGGATGTCAGTTGGTTTTCGCTAGTTTCAATTACTCATAATAAACTGCAAATTTGTTTTGGGATCATGCGGCTACTAATAAAGCAGTATATCGACGGACCTGTCAAAGGGCCTTTGCATTATTACCTGATTTACCAGGTATCCAAATCCCATAAGAATAAATGTGATCAATCAAATGACTGCAAATAGAAGGTTAATAAGGCCCTGGTTTTTTGCCCACTAGTAGGTTGATCCAATCATGACTGCTATGATAGCAAGAAGACCACAAATATTATTGAACAGACTTGATTGAATATAAACACTGATATTTTAACACTCTATATTCATCATTCATCATTCATCATTCATCAGGTTTTGCTAACACAAGTCTGAAGAAGAGAATATTAGTCTATTAAAGGGGATATGTAGTTTTAGAGAAAAAAAACACACTCTAATATTTCGTTGGATCGTCTTCAGCTTTGATTACGGCATGCATTCTGTGTGGCATTATTTCGATAAGCTTCTGCAATGTCACAAGATTTATTTCTGTCCAGTGTTGCATTAATTTTTCACCAAGATCTTGTGTTGATGATGGGAGAGTCGGACCACTGTGCAAAGCCTTCTCCAGCGCATCCCAAAGATTCTCAATGGGGCTAAGATCTGGACTCTGTGGTGGCCAATCCATGTGTGAAAATGATGTTCTTAACCCAATTTTAGTAGTATCTGCAATCTCCTTAGATGTTTTCTTTGCTTGATGCATGCCAATGATTTGACCCTTCTCAAACAGACTAACATCTTTTCCACGACCACGGGATGTGTCTTTCGACATGGTTGTTTAAGAAATGAGAAGCTACTCATTGCATCAGTTGGGGTTAAAGTGAAACTCTCGCCAAAAAGCAACCTCGGCTTTATTTGAATGTATATTAGTCAAACCTTCGGGTAAATGCATAATTTTGACAAAAGAGGCACTTTTAAGATTTACTGTAGTTTCGTTTTCGGGCAAGTTAATTTTGAATGGGAGTGCATGGGGCACTGAGATAGCATCAAAAATCGTGACATCTCGCGTGGATAGTTGTTGCCGGAAGCCAGTATGCTACTGGTGACCTGAGTGACACAGACACAGCACAACAGCATGAAGACCGAGAGGAGACACCTAAAGACATGGCTCGGTATGAAGAATACGATTTAATGGGCGAGGTGTTCGAGTTCGACGGACATCCATACCCTTTCGAGCCTGAGCTTACGGATGAATAGATCCAATAGCTTGACAAAAGGGCGAGGAGAGAGAGAGAGAGAGAGGAGCAGGTGGCAGACGGATACGTTTTGACTGCCATGACGGCCGCGTGCCGGAGATGCTACTGCTAACGTGAGTAGTTCAAGAACCTGCTATGTAGTAAACTCTGTGTACACAAACAATGTTCTCAATGCTCGTGTTCATGTGTAGAGACCCTGGTGATATTACGAGCAAAGTTTCATGTTGTGTCGAGCCTTCTTAGTGTTTTAAAAATAGCGATTTTTTATGCTATCTCAGTGCCCCATGCACTCCCATTCAAAATTAACTTGCCCGAAAACGAAACTACGATAAATCTTAAAAGTGCCTCTTTCGTCGTAATTATGCTTTTACCTGAAGGTTTGACTCATATACATTCACAAATAAAGCATAGGTTGCATTTTGGCGAGAGTTTCACTTTAAATAACTTGTTGCCAGCTGAAAGATAATCGCCCATGCAGTAATTATCCAATAGGAGGCTCTTACCTATTTGCTAAGTAAAATCCCTGTGGCAAATTTCTTTTGGCCAGGCAGTGTATAAACAAAGTAAAACAGTATGAAATGTGTTGTCCTTTAAGGTCACTTTGTTTATTCAGTTTATTCAGTCATGAAAACAAAGAGTTTGTTCATTCAGTTTGTTTAGGCATTTTTATCCGCTTATTAAAATGTTTTCCTCAGAACTACACAGCGCACCTTTAATAATTCAAGTAGGAATGAGAGACCACGCAGCTGTGTGCCTGCTCCCAGCGGCGGCTCGAGGAACTGCGCCCAGTGGGAGGAGGAGGAGGAACTTCTCCAAAACTTTTTTTCCTTGAAAGGATTGTGGAGCTGCCCCGTTAGATTTTCAGAGGAAGGGGACCCGACCAGAAGATTAAAGAAGACGTAAGAAGAGAAAAACGGTGGCAAATATTGACATCCCTCCCTTCTGTTTGTGTCTCCTCACATGAGAGGGGGAGCGGGACGCGTGTGTTCGCCTTTTGTCCCGTGTATCCAGTTCCTTCTTCCCACACTGAGAGGACTTACACCATCAGAGGCGATGAGATGTGAGTGAGCTATGCCTTGTGGAAATGGACAGACTTTATCCAAGCGAAAACATGGCGTCTGCGTCCCGAGGTTTAGCTTCTTTTCCAGTCTGCTCGTGGCGCTCTGCTGCCTGGAGGCGTGGGGCTCCGGGCCGCAGGGGGAC
>OMLP01041457.1:0-23636 GCA_900302685.1 Spondyliosoma cantharus | reverse complement strand
CTGGAGAGGATTGCTGCAGCCATGGAGCGTGGGCCTCCAAACGCACCACCTGCTCCTGTTGTGCCCCTTCCTCCTCCACCCACTCCATCTCCATCCACCCGCTCCACTAGGAGCACATCGCGCATTCTCCCGGACCCTCACGGCTACGGCAGATGCCTATCAGAGGGGAAAAGAATTAGTTCTTCTGTTTAAATCAACTTTTCATTTTCCGTTTGAATTTTTAATTTTTTTTTTTTACAGTTTGCTATTGATTTTTCTGTTTGACAAAATGTAAATAAAGAAATGTCACAAAGACATACTTTCCGATGTTTTGGGCTCACTCTCACTGAATCGCGAGGTCATGAATGCATGGTGATATTTTTGCTACATTATGGCCAAGCATGCGCCCTTAAAATAGCATCTGAATAAGCACCACTGACTTTCGACTGGGTTTTTCCTGGTCTGTAGCGCAAGTGTTTTCTGAAACGGCAAAATAGCACCAGGGAACGTTTGCGCCGGAACACGCCTCCTCTTTTTGCTGAACCGCCCCCGGGAGCGCAAAGTCATTCCCTAATTTAAGGACGTGCGTCTGTGGAGGGAAAATTCCAATGTGCGCCGGGTGCAAAATAGGAATTATACAAGCGCCAGCGCACAATGTCAATTGCGCCGAGCGCAAGATAGAGCCCCTAAGGTTGACATAAGAAACACGACATTGTAGTAATGTACAGTTATTGGCTTCACTGTATTTTGGTAAAGAACGTAAATTAACTTGCATTTCAGAGTTCGGAGGTTCTGCAACATGCGTGAGATTTCTTTTGTATATTCGCTTGAACCTGAATCACCACAGCCAAGCCTTTGCTAAGGTTTGCCAACGTAAGCAGCAGATAACGCTCCCAACACAATGTATTACTGCCAGATTACAATGAGTCTTGTTCTGCTTCATTTTACTGGATCCTTACTTTACTTTATTCATGTAGTGGAGCTTATGTCACAACGGCAAACACAGGTTGGTTTCCTTAAACTGGATTTGCTGGTTTAGTGCTTGAGAATGTCTTGTCTTTTGTATTACTCATCCTCGCCTTCCACTCCGTGAGAACTATAATTTGAGTACGAAATCAAACAAGATGTCACTAAATCATTTTTTTTATTCATTCTTTCATTCTTTAACCTTTATCTATTCAGGGTCAGTTCACTGAGACTGACGCCCTGCTCATATTCACACACGTTCACACCTGGGAGCTGCCCAGTGCAACCACAGTCTGATCCGCTGGCCACTGGAGCGCTTTTGGGTTAAGGGCCTTGCCACCTCATTAGTGGTAATGAGGGAGGGGCAGTGGAGGTCTCCACTACCCTAAACACACACACACACATAGTACACTGTATGTAAAGAAGTTAAAATGACCCTTAGCAACAACGTGAAACAGGTTGTACAAAGTATCATGTATCTCATTAGCTGCTGGTCATGAAAAGAGGTCCTCAAGGTCTTGGAAGTCTCCTTTGACTGTCAGCAGTCAAAGGAGCACACACAGGAAACTTTTTGTAATAGAATATACAGACATCACAATGTCAAAGCTGTTATTTCCTCACATTCTGTTGATTTTAATGTTTTCAATCAAAATTCTTCCATGTTGCAGCTGTAAGACAAATTTGCTCTGCTTGTCATATATTATATTAAAAAGAAAGCAGGTAAAGTTGTTACACAAGGAGCAGCATTCTCAATCGCCATTTTTACTGGTGATCAAGAAATGTTTTCGGACCAACAGTGACGGACTGGCTGAATTTCAACGCCGGTTGTCACATAAGTCAGACTACAAGGTCAAGTGTGTGTGTGTGTGTGTGTGTGTGTGTGTGTGTGCGTGCGTGTGTGCTTGCGTGTGTGTGAGTGTGCGCGCTGTGTCTCGAGCAAGACAATATCATGTCATGTGAGAGTGAGAGAGCGTGTATCTTGTCTTCACACTGCAGTAGATCCTCAAGTGAAGAAGGAATCTCATTTCCTCCCGGCCAAAAGGCTCGGGGTGAATTGATGCGCCGAGCCAGCGGCCCGTGTAAAATTGACCATGAAAGTCGCTCAATTCAGATCAAAGTCAATACAGCCCCTCTTGCCTGTTCAATAGCTTCAGTGCATTAGAGGTTGCTAGAGGGCTTAGAGGTCCACCCCCCCCCTGCCTAGCCCTACTCCATCCAGAGACCAGAGAAACTGAGATGAGAGCACCCGGGATTCTATTAAAAAATAGATGAGGTGATGAGGTGGATGTACACTTGTGGATATATCTCAACACAAGATTTACAGTACATCGACAGTCCTCGAAGCTCACCCTTTGTGGAATCATTACCACACAGCTAATTTAGATTCCTCCTGCCGTCTCCTTTAGACACAGCGTCAGATCAAAAGAGCAACATGTGGTCTCCACACTGCTTATATGATAGAGAGGGATTCCGAGGGGGTTTGTTGGCAGCACAATGAATGTCCTCGAGTCCTTTACAGGTGGTTTGTTTGTTGTCAAAAGAAAATGGCAGTATTTATCCTGATCTTTTTTCCCTGCTAACCTAGATTGTTTCCCGGCGCAGAGTGTGTTCCCAGCTGCCATTCAAAGCTAACAACACCCTCCTTTTACCCATAACATCCAATTCCACGTTGAAGTGTTGGAACCACTGAACTGAGCAAAAAACAATGTATTACTTTGAACTGACTGATATTTGCGG
Source organism: Spondyliosoma cantharus (assembly GCA_900302685.1). NCBI lineage: Eukaryota > Metazoa > Chordata > Actinopteri > Spariformes > Sparidae > Spondyliosoma > Spondyliosoma cantharus. The sequence continues at coordinate 20,954 of OMLP01041457.1, read as the reverse complement.
TGATCTGCCAAAATGTTCTGTTACCTGTTACCTTGAATCCATTTTTTAAAATGTGTGATATGAAACAGAATATCAGTTATGAAGGCCCCACTGGTGCTTTTTGTGTTTCCATGCGTTTGCACTCGGAATTCCCCAGCATTTCCCAGCATTCTCTCGAGGCATTTAAATGACGTCATTTACAAGCAGAGTCGCTAAATGAATGGCACGAGAACAGAAACAGGGGTTTGGTACTGAACCCCGACTGAATTACAATGGGACTACTGAGTAACATTAAAGAGAGTGAGGGCGCTAGTGAGCCAAAAGTTGACTGCAATATTTTAAATTCTAAAGCACACCGGCCAGGCCCGATACAGTTTTTATTGTAACCATGACAAAAGTCCTTAAACTTCAAACTGGTAATTATAACCCAAACTACCAAACTACCAAATAACCAAATGTTATCTCCCAAACTGTAACAACATAGTTTTTGTGCCTGAACCGCAGCAGTTCTTAACCTTTGTGGCGTCAGATTGAAGTCAGTTAGTCACAAACAATTTCACCCTGTTGATAGCGGTGGGAGAAAACTGACAATATTTTGACATTTAATTTGGAGACTTGTCACCACTAACGACCAGGACACATTGGGACATGGAGCGGTACACTGGGACTGAAAGCGAATGCTGACACCCATCCAGCTAACTGCTTTATTTAAACCTCAAACTATTGTACTTCTGGGACCTTGGACTTCTAGGACGGCATTCTGGCATTTTAATTTGTAAAAATAAATAAAGTTATTTTAAAATAGTAAATACTTTTGAATAGTTTCATGAATGTGATTGACGGTAACAGAAAGAAACTGAGTATGTGGTGAGTGCTAATGACCAAACTGAACACAAACACAGACACACAGCCTTGGTTGCTCACTATCTTGTGGCTAATGTACAGTGAGGTATTCTGGCTGCTTGGCACAAAAGAACTCTGCTGTCATACTCACGTGAGTAATTTGAACAAACACAAATTATCCCGCGACCATTCGAATAGCCAGGAACTCGGCGGAGTCAGGCGCCGCCAAGGTGAGGACGACTGGTACCACCCACTTTGAGCTTTAGTCCGGCTTTTCAGAAACCTATTCTGCTGTCTGCTTTGACCTTTTAAATAAGCTACACAACAAAGATACCAGCATAGAGTGGTAGAGAGGTGATAAAAAGGACAGAAATGTTGTTGTTCATGATGATGATGTTGAAAACATGTGAACATTTGGATTTCCTAATGATAAGGGTGAGTCTTTAAGGCTCTTTAAATGCAACCCAAACAGGCCACTAATGGAATCTGACACATTAACTCCCTGTGGTTAAATGAAGTGAACACTTGATCTAAAAATCCAAATGAATAATTCAAAAGAGAGAAGTGTTTATTTACAAACCTATAAAGAAATGGTGCCTTTAATTAAAACATATGAGGAGCTGTGGAGCCTTTTGAGTCGACTGGATTAAAAGAAAAAAAAAGTTTTTTGCGGCAGACAAAAAAATGACAAATGTCCCTCGGGGTAATAGAATCGCTTTAGAAAATGACGTGAAAGCTGTTAAAATTCATGAATGTCTCAAGCGCTGAGTGAGACTAAAGGGGTGTCATTTTGAAAAGAGGAATGGCATGTCGCGCTCAGTATACAGCAGCGTGCCAAATGTGGAGTTGTCATAATATACAGTGAAGGCACACAATGGTCCTCGAAGACTTCCTGCTCCCTTTATTGAGCTGGAATCCCTCCAGGTTCCCGCAGCCAACTGTGTTTGTCTCCTTCCCCATAAGACGAGCTGAGTCTCCTCCCAACTCTTCTCTGGCAATTAAAAACAGAAATATAAAGCAGTCGCCTTAATTGCCTGAAACATTTTCTTTTTTTGTTTAAGGGTGACGTTCTAAATATCAGGCAATATTTAAATTGCTTTCAGCGGGCTAATTAAATTGAAAATCAAATTTATTCCAGTGTGGATGCAACGAACTAGAGTACGCCCGACTTCAGCGGACCTCAGAGAACCTTTTCCACAAGAGTGTGTCTGCAACGGCTCGCTGGCTTCCATACTTGTTTTCTGTGCGTCGAGCAAACTTCATTTCCGCATCACCGACTCAATCAGCGTTTTGTTTGTTTCCACTGTCCAGAACATTAAACACGAGGCCCGATTGATTAATGGCATTTCATTTTTCCCAGCATGCAGCGTGAGAAACCCTAGAGCGTTCTGATATATGTCCTCTAATTAGAGCGAGCCGGCTAATGAGCCTCGTTTGGGCTCGGAAAACTAATAAAGGAAAACTAAGGCAGAGGTGATGCCCTGTGGCAATTAGATAAGTTACCAGACAAGCAGTATTTTTTTTCCGAGCGCTTCTAGGGGGCATCCTGTGCGTCAGGAAAACATTGTTAAGCGTCTTCATTACCTGAGATGAATTTGTCCGTTACAGTCCTCAATTGATCAAGATTGATCGGTCTGAGGACGCTTGCACCAGCGGATGAAAGCGAGCCAGCGCGTCTGCCTCATTAAGAGCAGCCTTGTTAGGGAGTAAAGCAACGACTAAAATGTCTTCATCGATCTTTAGGGCTGAAAAGTGAAATATCTGTTGTGGACATCTGCTTATTAAACATTGAAGTGAGAAACAACTCAAAATAAACTCTCCCCGCCAGTGTCATTTGATACTTAATTGATACCTGATTTAAATCTTATTTTGGGGCAAAGTCACTCAACTTTTTTCTCTCTCCCCCCACTCGTTTAGACAGGGCCTGCTCTTGCTAGCCCTAAATAATTGCCCAGGGGTGTTGCCAAGATGGCTTCCAGTGGCCATAATTGCCGATAAAGGACTTTGGTATAGCTCAACGGCTAACTTTGTTTCAAGCTTTTGAGGGTCCTCATACCCTTTTAAGCCCAACATGGGGTCAGACGGCGGGAATCACCAGTGACGACAGTGGGGTTCTGATGGGCAACTCTAAGGGGACACTCCCCTCCAACTGTGATGTCATCGTCCATCACATCATTTCACTGTGGACGATGTCATATGCATCGGTCAACCCTAGTTTGCACTCAGTCTGTTTTCCCCTCATTTAATTTGTTGACTTTTTGACCTCACATCACATTCACAGTTCTCGTACAACAGCAAACAGATAAATGGTGTAGTTGTTACTTATTGGTTTATTTATTATTGTTGGCCGTTTTAATTGTCACACACATATAGACATATTATTAATAATAATAATAATAATAATAATGCATTTTATTTAAAGGCGCCTTTCAAAGCACTGAAGGACACCACACATAACAACAAACAGTACAACAGGAGACAATTTAGTGCAAATGAGGATAAATAAATAAAGAAGAAGATGCAGTTACATGGTGCCAGGAACTCGGCACAGAATTCCGACTCCGCAGTCCTCACCATACAGGAAGTTGTTGTTGTTGTTTTGTTTTGTTTTTGTCTTTACATTGTATAAGGTTGTTCGTAGTTTTCTTTTGTTTCCTTGCTGAATTCATTCAAGTGAGTCAGTATGTGAGGTGCGTGTGACCGACAAGGTGCAGAAGATTAAGATTCTGCAGAGAGAAGAAGAGAGAGAACGGAGGAGAAAAGGTGGAGGAAAGTGCTGCAAAATGATATGTTCACAAGCAATTAGGTGCATGGTTAGTGTGGGGGGAAAAACACATGCTAGCAGCTGGCCGCCCCCAACACATCATAATATCTACCCTTCCCGAGCTGTTTGCTCGAGGAGCTGAGTAAATGGCATCAGCACTTAATCGTGCAGGAAAGGAAAGGAGGAGATGCATACACATGAGATAATATTTGAAATTGTTGAATTAAATTATTCCTCAAGCATTGATTATGGAAGTGAAGTGTGCCAACACCTGAAACGCTTGCTGTTTTGAACAAATGTGGATGTTTCCTGAAGCTGGTTTTGTGTGTGGAAATAAAGTGAGGACGCGCCGCGTTCATTTCTTCTTTCTAAAAGACAAACCTTGAAGACCAGCAACAAACCAAACACGGATGATGTGAAAACAGTAATGTGACTTTGGCCATTACTTTGCATTTACAAAGTGTTTGGCAGCTGAGTGTAAGATATCGAGCTGCCCTTGAGCAAGCCAAGAGAGCCAAGAGAGAGAGAGAGTGCTCTGCAACTCTCTCACAGGGTATTGAACTTCTTGAGACTCCTTTTTTATTTTAATTTACTTTCATGTGTCTTCTTTTTTGTGTTAACACCCTTTTCATCAGTTTTTGTTTGGAAACATATAAAATGCTTCCAGTTGTGTCACAGTTTGTGTGTGCCTCTCTGATGCCTTTTCATCCAGTGTACCTATAACATGGTAATTTCTTAAGTAAAAATGTGGTTATTTTCACATTGTTTTCAGGTGCCACGATACTTTCCTCGCACAGGTTGCAAACACAGCTAATACAGTGTTTCCCACAGAATCGGATTTTAATTGTGGCGGTTGCTGTCCAGCTGGGGCGCCATAGAGCTTTCACACTCGAGACTTCCACCGACTGAGTTGGCTAACTTTAGTGTCGAGCTAACTTGGATGGAGGTAAAATGTGAGGCTTTTATTATCGTTTTACAGCTGCCACTTTCACAATGTTAGCTTTTGGGAAAAAGTCCCCAGTGCGTCACATGACGATGCAACTACACGGCTTCGCCACAACAAAAAATTGCTTCAAGGCCTTCCATTTTACATGGTGCTAAATATAGTTTGTACCGAAGAGGATACAGAATCTCATATGACTAAAATTCTCTTTTACATGTTGAAGGATACGTTCAAATCCCTTTTCTTTTTGTTTAACAACTATCAGCCTCAAACTCCTCCCTTAAAGGCCTGATCACACCAGCGTTTAAAACTGCAAAACTCCGTGGCAAACTCAATTAATCTTAACGAAGTCGCAGTGAATTTACACCATTGACCAGTGTTGACAATGTTGACCTTTGAGGGTAGTCCACAGTCCAAAATAGAGAAAGCTGTCGTAGCCTATTAGCTGTGTTGCGCCGTCTACTTTTATTCAATCTCCGCAGTCGAACCTTAAACTGCTGGTTTGCAGAGAGTGATGAGACGGGGTTCTATGATAGGAATACGTCTTTTGAATTAACTGCAAACTCATCATCCTGTTAGCAACCAAGCACTTAGCAAGCTTGCGAGACTGGAGAGCTTTGTCCCTCTCTCCAGGAAAATAAGTGAAATTAATTTAATTGAATGAAATGATGCACAGCCTGGAGAACTAAATGTCTGGGCAGTAGCCTGCAGAGAAAATAGAAAGAAGCCAGGGAAGCTGTATGACCGACTAGTACATGTTTGATAAATAAGCACATTAACAATCACTGCTCTTAAGGCCAATATACACTCTGGCACCACCAATGTATGTATGTAACTTACTGATGTAACTAATGTACTTATTTTAACTCAAACCATTATCTTTACTGAATTCTAACAAAACTGCAAACATTTCACAACGTTAACCACAAGGGGGCAGCTAACTCAGTTTGAATTATACTGTGCCACTTTCTGGTTTATATATATATATATATATATATAACATTTCTGCAATAAAGTAAAAAGAAAAAATGTTTTCCCAAATCTTTCCAACTGTGTTCAACGCAATGATTTGCATCATTGTTCGTTTCATTTGGTTGCCTGTTGATAGAGGAAACGGCAGATGATACATCAGAGAACGAGGTAGTCAAGCCGGGTGTTTCAGGAATAACATTACGTTTGCATCAGCATCCCACACTTTTTCCGTTTGTTTTGCTCTGATTGAGAGACCACTGATGGCTGAAATTACATTCTCTGTCCACCTTTCGACAGGAAAGAGTCATTATTTGCACAGTCACAAGAACATGTAAAAATAGATCATTATAATTGCTTGACCAATTCATTAATTTTTCCAGTAAAGTCAGTGCCGGTCTCAGTCGCTGAATAAAGCTGTAGTGGTTTGGTGTGACACACCTACTGTAAAGCCCTGAGGGACTAGCATCACGGCGCAGACAGGTCTGATATACTGTGTGACACCTCGCAGAAAAGTCCAGGACGTCTCAAGTTTTGGGAAGGCTGATGCTAAAGCATCCTGAACTGATTGCTGCAGGGCTCACTGATGGCGGCGAGGGACAACATAATCCTCTCACTGTTGGATGACTCAGTACATACTTCTAAATGCGTTTGAGTCATAAAAAATAATGGATACAATGTACAGTCTTCTGTGGTGTTCAATTTCATTTGCTCCAGGGCACAATATGTTAGAGAAATGCTGACTTCTCCCAGCACCATTTTGTTTTGTTCACCCTCAGAGCAATCACAGTAGTTCCATAATTTCTCCACATCTGTTCCTTGTGCTGCAAAACAATATGAAAGAGCTTCGGGGGGGGAATCACTGGGGTGTGGAGTTTCAAAGGTTAGGAGAAGTCTTAGAAGCACTTTGTGACACATGAGTGTACATAGATCTGTGGCTAAATTTGCCCCATTTTAGGGCTGAGCTCCATCAGATGTACCGAGGTAAAATGAGCTATCCCCATGTTAAAACTAAAGCGAAGGTCTGGCTAGTTGGCCAAACAGCACAAACACAGCAAAGCAAATAGGCCAATTTAAATGTATAGTCATGCAATACATCATTAGAAATCTTAGATTTTCATGACTCTGTTCTTGCAAACTATTTCAAGATAAAACCACATCAGCAAGATACACCCCAAACAATCCAACAACTCTACTCTTATTTCCAGTTGTCTACTTGATCCATTTAATTAACATGTTTAGTGCGAGACGAAATGGCAAACTCCCATTTCACAGCAGACACAGTTTTGCCTCTACACAGGAGATCCTGAGCCATTTGATTGACAGCACGTCTTAGTGGGTAGGAGCTTATATGCCCGCCCTAGAACCAGCCAATTTCCTTATAAAAACGTGTTAAGTGTATTTTCAGTGATATTGTAATCTAATTTAAACTTCGACCATGCAAAACTATGTGATGTACTCTGTGTGTGATTTTTGCATTAAAAAAATATGAAAATAGATCGATATATTAGCAGGTTCAAACACCTATAGACTGATGCCAGAAGCAGTTACAGAGCCTGTGACACCTTGAGAAAAACATTCAGCGTATAACCTTTCGGAAAGCCCAAAGCCATGCCTACACTCCAGATAGTTCAACAACAGCTTTGAATGTACTTTGGGTTGGACTGGGATAGGAGATTTTAGGATTATTTTACATTCATTTCCACTTGTCTTGACTTGGAAGAGTAGGTTGTGGCTGTAAACTAAATCAGGGCAAGACAAAAGTCAGTTTACCAGACATCTGTTGCCTGCACCTCTTTGCTTGCTAACTCAACCAGATAATGCCTTGAGGCTAAGTGAGCCGCTGTTTGCATAATAAAACAAAATCTTTACAGTCAAGTGAATTATGTTGAGTTAAATTGTGGGTATTGTACGTGCCAGGTTTTTAACACAACTCAATCGCCACAATACATTTTGGCAATCTATGTTTAAACCACGGTTAAGTTGAATCTTTACATGTCTTTGGGTTCAATTTTCAATCTTATATTTTGACAATGCAGTGTTTAGCTCTGGTTAGGTTTAGGCACAGAAACCATTTGGGTAGGGTGAGGAAAACACAGCTGAAATGTTTCATGAGGTCTCCCTAAAAATATCCAGGAGTCAGTCTTACAAATGTCAAAGCCAACTTCATCATAAATGTGTACTGGTTTCCACAAATGTTTGCCTGTAACTCAACCAACCTCACTCCCCTCCACCTTCAGATATGAAAGTCAGGTCAGTCCTTTCTGATATGGCTGTTATGGGTCATCATTATGGATTCTATTGATTTTTTTGCCAAGAACCCCCACCCAACTCCTCATGCCTAAACCTAATGTACCCTGGTTATGTTTCTGGTTTGGTCTCTAAAAAGTCCTCCAGCCACAACATCTTGGGGCTCACAAATGATGGCATGATGGCTGGAAGCGAAAAAAACAGTGGAGACAGAAAACAAAACTACGGTTCCCATGATGCTCCACTAGCTCAGAGAGCAGGCTGCTCATTACCACTGAAGTGGGAGCACCTGCAGGAGAAGCAACTCTCACTGGTAACAAAGACTTTTAATTTGGTTATTTACGCTGCATTGTGCTGCTGGAAGTCATTTACACTAAAGTATTATTGATGAGCTCCATCGGCCCATCAGTTTGGGTTTTGTTGTGTGTGTAATTTGCAGCTATGTTGAATTGAAAAATGATTTGATGATTGATGTCTTAATTAAGCACAAATGCTGCTGACAGAAGTTTACAAATCCTTCATTCACCTTTGATTAAGAGACATAATTTTTGAGTAATTTATGAAATATGTGTTTGTTGGTTTGGAGTTGGTTTGAAAATAATACTTTGTATAATTTGTCCTTTGCCCGGTGGAGGTTTTCCGCTTGATGACCAGCCAACCACCTGCTGAACGAACGGACGGCCGGACGGACGAATGAACGAACGAACAAACAAATTGTTGAGGCTGGAGTTGAACAAACCTGATAACTTGACACAGAATCAGTCGGTTCTTGAATTGTTCCTGCATTACAGGGCCCATCTGGGCTGGTAGGTCTTGCCGTAGTTTCTCCACTGACAGTAACTTCAGTTGTTTGAACAGAGAATTATTACACTAGTCCAGACCCAGTGAGACAAATTCATAATTGATTCATGAACATTAGACTGTGAACGGAAAATATTACTACGCTACTGAGTAAACAAGAAAATCAGTTTGACAACTACTGAATATCTTGAATAGCTGAATACAAATTTCTATTTGGACTCGCAAACCTTCCTAGTGTCCACAGACCATTATGCCTAATTTTCCATCCCAGCTCCCAGTTTTCTCATTCAGTTCCCAAGTGTCCTTGAGTAATAATCTGAACCCCACCAGCTCCGGGGTCTGACCTCTGAGCTGCAGTAAAATGAGACTTTCTTTTCACAAATGAATAAATAATTACCCTCCTTCTACTGTTACTGACTGAGGGCTCACAGTAATAATTGACAGTGATTGTCATTCAAGTGGGTGCTGGTGACAGGGGAACCAAACGCTCTGTTCTGTTCAATGTAGTACTCATTGGCACCATAAAAACTGCTGTAAAAAGTAGGGCAGCAGTGCCAGTTCACCAGGAAGTGAGAGCTGGAAATACAATTCATTAAGAATTTGAAACAGTTTGAAAGTTTTCTTCAGCTATGCCAACGGTCTGTGGGTCATGTGTCAAAATGTGAAGAGGGAAAGTAGCACAGAGCAGACGAAGCATCACTGTACTTTATGTTGTTGTCTCTTTTGTTAGAATTGTTAAATGATTGCAGACTGGACTCTACCCTTAATGTACTTAACTCGTAAAGTAATGTTGAGAGGGTTCAGAATGTTGAGTGAGCAAAAAAGAAGTTTAAATCACTAAGTCACTTCTCATCTATCTCATTTAGGAATCAGTAAGTAAATGATTGAGAAAGCACCAAAGTAATTGGTGAGCATACTTGATCCCTTCCGAGAGTGCAGATTCTTTCAATTAGAAAAGTACATTTAATAGTGTGTAGGGCATATCTTGGTATGAAAATCGTTGCTCAAAGTGCAGCTGTAGCAAGTAAGTCCTTAATTATTTCCTTGGTGAGGCAAATTCCACCAAGGTAAAGCCCTTTGAAAGTACTTTATTGTATTAGAAATACAAAATACAAAACTTATGCATACTTTTACTTTATTGGTCAATTGCAACGACCGTAGTTTAGAGACTCAGCCTTGAACGGGAACAGTGCACATGATTCAATCCCAGCTAATAATTCATTATTAATCTTTCACAAAATATGGCAAACTATACACGTTGTCAACTCAATTGCAAATATAAATTAAATTAAATGATTAAATTAAATATAAAGTGAATGTAAATGGACTGAGAAACTGTTAAAACGTTTGCTCTAACTTTGTCCCTCGAGCAAAAAAACTCCGGCCAAACACAGCAACCCGCATATTTTTGATTTGGGACTGCAGTCACACCTCGCGCCAAAGCCAAACAACATTTTATGCCAAGATTTATGGATCTAACACTTTTAATTACGTGACATAAATATAATCTACCACGAAGATGGAATAAAATCGATTTGAATGACTGACTCAAATGAGCAATTAAAGCAAACACTAGGCACTGGGTATGGCTCTAAGCTGGCTTAAGAGCATGTTAATGAATTAAACAAATAACAATGGGGTTCTGTGCAGCACATGAAATGAATAATAACATGTAATGTATTCATGTTGAACTAATAAAGACCCTCGTCATAATTTGATAATGATGGTATTAAAGTGATTAAAGCTCATTACCATTAAAAGTAATCACTAAGGGTCTGGCGAATTCTGATTGTAATTAATTGTCCGTGATGTAGCCACCTCTCGCAGCGACAGCCGCCGTGTAAATAGAGCCGGAGCTCGCAAGATCAGCTGCAAGGAGACACGTGGTGCGCAGGCCGAAGGTGAAGAAGACACAAACAGCCACAGTGTCTTTGTGTTTAAAGCGCAGGAAACACAACCCATTACTAGATCCTATCTGTGGAAGGAAGCTACACACAAACCCGGCCTCGTGCTGTGGTTTTGTTTCGCTGTTGCCAGGCGACTAAAGACTAGCTGACGATCTGCTGTCAGTCACTCAGCCCAGCTGCTGTTTATTGTGCTAGGTCGGTGCGATTCGGCTACACGGATATTATAAAATAAATAAAAAATAGCAGAATGTTACAAAACAGCTCTTATCTGCTTCCGAGGCTGCTTTAGTTCCCCCAGAAGGCCCGTCTCCGCATTAATCCAACTGGCGAACAGAGGGGAGGTAAAAACAAAAACAAAACGAGCCGAATTCGTTTCAACTCGGGGTGCTCAAGGCTTTCTTCCAAAACTGCAAGGTGCCTGAAACCGAGAGGTGCAAGATGCAGCACAGCCAGGGGTCAGCCCAGTGTTTATAGGGCCCGAGGCAGATACGTGTGAGGCTCCCCTTACCTTCTGTTGCCACCCCTCACATTAGCTACCGCACCTACTTTCATAACAGGTTTTTTCTCTTTTCTTTTTTTTACCAAGCTCTGCTGTACTGCAAGGGTTCTGTAAGAAAAGAAATATATCCTCGGTGAAGACAACATAATGAAGGCATCTTCTTCTTCTTCTGTCGCCGCCTGCAAATGTTTATCGTGTTTATCTTCAGCGCTCCTGACTGGAAAATGCTGACTGGACCAGAGTGAGCGCATTTTGTCAGCATCACAGTCATCACAGGGGAAAAGAGAAGTTGCCATCATCATCCTTATCATCAACATCGTCATCAACAACTCCAATGCACCGGCGCCCAACATAAGTCTCGCTCCCCCGCTGCGAGCTGCTCTTTGGCAGCACTCCTGACTGTACAGGGAGAAAAATATGTCGCTTTTGAGACTTCACCACTTTGCTTCTTGAATTCCCCCGTGTCCGTGGGTCTGTTAGCTGGTACTTTGTTTGGTTTTGTCCAGCGGTACTCTGGTCCAGAGCAGCTGTATCAACATCTGGTTGGACTGATATGAAATGTGATATGAATATTTATTGTCCGGGGAAAATTGGTTGCTGTCTGATTTTAATGAACCTTCCATTTAATCAACACTTCTCTCAACAATGGGGTCGATTTTGCTTAAACTCTGGATGATACAAAAGATGCGCAGGTTTTTGGTGATGCCATTCAAGCTCTTAAAAGTCGCCTTTGCATGTTGGACACTCCACGAGCTGCCCTCCAGGCCGAAGCGTGAGCAGCCATTGAATCGAGAACATTCATGCTCCAAAGTGAACTAAAATCGTTTCTGATTTTAAAGCTAATTCTAAAGCACTAATAGATATTTCTATACTGACAGGTTTCTCGCAAAGAGACAAGCCCACTGAGAATTAAAGGTCGACTTTAGCTCTGGTAACCTGATTACATCCTCCCTGCCCAGGATCAGCAGACGCATCAAGCTTATAGCTGGTGAATAGATATCTCTGCTTATATTCATCCGAGGGCCAGACAAATGACACGTAGTGGATGCTAATGTTAGCGTGTTTCTTCTGTTTGTGCAAACAGCCGACTGTTTGCTAACACATTCACCCATGTCGATTATATAAGGTGGTAATATGTCAATGTTATGTTTACAGCTTCGTTCCTCAGGCAGCTATACAGCAGCTATAAAAACTGCATTAATTTTCTTCCAATATTACACTGTCACATCATTTTGTGGTGTGAACATGGTCTTTGTCCTGTGGGTCATATGGTGTAGTAGGTGCAATGAACATGTACAAGAAGACGTTATTTCCTCGAACTGATCCTTATAGATAGTTTGCTTCACATTTTTGACAAGTCCGGCTTGTGACCTTCAGGCGTCCAATCCACTTTTTAAAATCATTATTAAGGAAAGCAGGGAGGAGTTCTAGCTGTGAGCTAGCTATTACCTCAGTCAAGGAGGTTATGGTTTCACTCGTGTCAGTTTGTCGGTTGGTTTGTCAGCAGGATTGCAGAAAAACTACTGAACGGATTTCACGAAACTTGGATGGAGTCTGGGTCTCAGCCCAGATAAAGGATCCAGATAAAGGATTTTTTGACATTGAGAGATTGACATTGAACATTTTTGTTAATTTCTCAGGGAATAAAGCATGGATATCGATGCTAAAAATAGTATTATTGATTGAGGACAATTTGATGCAGATACAAATGAACATACAGATGTAGAACATGTTGGGTTTTTTTTACATTGGATTAGGCTTTATTGGATTAAAATGGACAGTTGGGCCTTGTCTGGGGTAAACACTCTTCTGCGTGCCATTCTATTTTTTCACTGTTATCTCTAGATCGATCTAAATTGATGCTGCAGCGCCATCATTAAATTAGTTGATACAACTGGGCACCTGATAATTGTGCGAGGTTCTGAAATGTACGATTTTTCATAGATTTTGTTTGGTTCTGTGAGTTGGTTTTTCATGTATTCTAACTATTATATATTAAATTAGTCATTTAATCCATTTCTGTACTTTTTAGCTCTCTAATGTCTTCAAATAGGCATATCTGGATCTGTTATCTGGGGCCAAAACACCTCTTCTGGATGAAAATGCAAAATATAGGCCTGCCCATATTTTTTCTAATGCTAGTACAGATTTTCTAGGGGAGAGCCTCCATTAGATGGTCTCACCAAGATTTTTAGTGCCGCCTACTTCAAATGATCAATGGAATACACCCCAGTGTTATTCTCTTTACTTTTCAGCAGTTCTGTTGCAAAAAAAAAAAAAAGCCTCTTGTTTTTTCAGCCTAGGCTGAAACACTGCAGGAAAATACAAAGTAATTGCTCTGAACTAAAAGGTTTTGGCCCATTAGTGACCAAAGAGGCATTAAAGTGTCACTGTATAGCGGTCTATATGTGACTCAGCTCGGGGTGAATGTAACCTGACTTACTAAATTCAGCTACAGTGCAGAGTGCTGTACACTTTCACCACACCATCAGAACGCTCAGAGGGTGTGTGGAGGCGTATCGTCGCCGCCTCTTGTGTAAAACAAACTTATCAGCCACAAACTCGGGAGAGAGACCACTGCGTTCAAGACGCTCTGTTAGTCAAAGTTCATCCAGCGGGGAAGCAACATTTTCTACCCATGTTAAAGTGAGCTTAAAATCATGATGATGATGAAGCAGACCAACGCTGCTGAAGTGATACTTCTACCTTGCAGGATTTGTTTGCTCACTCAAATTGTCCTCCGTTTTCACTCCGGTTTAAGCCCAGGTTGTCAGCAGAAAAAGTGCTGGAATGTATCTGCTTTAGATATGGCTGAATGAATAATTAAAAAACCAGAGCTTCACACGTCAAGAGAGGGTGATGTGTACATCGCTTTGAACAAGCTGCAGAGGAAATGAATAAATACATAAATTGTGTGTGTGCGTGTGTGTGTGTGTGTGTGTGTGTGTGTGTGTGTGTGTGTGTGTGTGTGTGTGTGTGTGTGTGTGTGTGTTTGCACGCCGGCGAGGGAGCCACAGAATTGAAATTACACACGGGGATGAAAGCGAGAGGTAATTTTAACATAAAGCGTGACGTGTCAGAAAAAGCTTTTTAACTCCTCAGCAGCGGCGGCCTGTTCGGGCAGATCATGTGTGACATGACACATCCAATTCCATCTCGGCTGAGACGAGCCACAAACAAACTCCGAGAGGTCGGCGGTTTGCTTTGACAACTTCGCCAATTACTTTTGATTGCACGTTAACACGCACATTAAGAGCAGCGTATTCGAGACTGTACCCTTTAAGAGGCAGTGTGCACGTGCGATTGATTCGGTGACAACGCGGAGGTGTGGGCGGGTAGTTCATGCAAAATCAGTTTCAGAGTTCAAAGTGTTATATTTCGGGGATTTTTTTAAGGGCTTTTGGATCAAAATGAGACTTTTTGCACCGTTAACAAGCTGTGATTGAATATGTTCAGTGCCGTGGCCCCTCAGACTGTTATATTTACTGTAGGCCTAGACTGCGTTCTTTTTTTTTTCAGAGGCAGCTGTAATTTTAAGAGTTGAAGCCCCTCCAAAAAACATCTGCTCACAAAAATGAACACTGACAAAGATCAAGGAAACCAGAGCTTTTGTTTCTGTGCATGTGTGTGCGTGTGCATGCGAGTGCAAACACACAGCCATCTCATGTCAGTGCGTGTGCATCGAGGCGTTCCGTTGCAGTCGTTTAGCCGAACAACAGATAGCGTTGTGCTTCTTCGTGGCAACTTCCCCTCGCTAATTGGTCGCAGTTCAACATCGCTGCAGAAGACAGTCTGTTCTCTCCGTCTACAGGTCAGAGTTTCCTGTGTAATAACAGACTCGCATTGAAAAGATTTTGTCTTTTCGTCTCTCTCGGGAAAGAAACAGATTGCACTGTTGCACCGACGTCTGCTTTCAGTTTCCAAAAGTCAAACATGGGGAGAGTCAGTTGGTTAAACAGTGATTTCGGGGGAAAGGAGGTTTCAGTGCTAAATGTCTGCTGAGCAGCTCAATATTAGCAATAGCCAGACTGTTCAAACAGGGAAAGTAATCAGAAACTGAAACTCCGCCGTTTAAAGTTTGATTACTGACTTGGGGACATTCGGGGAAGAAAACACCCCGAGTGATCATTTACTGTAAGTCCCCTGTGATTACTGTGACATAGAAAACACTGCAAGTTGTGCTTATTATGCTCATAGTGGGATCAGTTGATTCACAATAGATAATCACTGCATTACATATTATATTAAAGGTGCACTCTGTAGGTTTGTGGAAGACATTTCAATCAGATGAGAAAAATCTTGACTGACTTTGATTTTGAATTTTTTTTATGCCTATACAAACTAAATAAACTCTTAGAATTAACAAACTGACCTTAAAGGACAACACAACTTCATACTGTTTTACTTTGTTTATATGTGGCGGACCCTGCCACCTTTCTAGCTTCAAACAGTGTTCTGAGAACCTTATTTTCCTCCAAGAACAGCTTGTTTATTCACTTATGGAAAAAATAAATATTTGAGTTTGTATTATCACCTCATTAATAATGTAAATATTAACATCCATTAACATTTGAATGTCTTCTCTAAAACTACATAGTGCCCCTTTAATGTAAACCAGACTTTAACAAGTGACTGTAAGAGTGTACAGCCACACCAGGGCGGCGGTGCTGTAAGCTGAATATTAACATCAGCACGCTGACAATAACAAGACCAACATACTGATGTTTAGCAGTTATGTTGTTTAAGATCACCTTAGTTTTTGCAGTTTAGCATGCTAACATTTGCTAATTAGCACTCTAAACAAAATACAGCTAACGATGATGGGAATGTCATTAGTTTTCGGTCTATGTTGGACCATGAACCAAAGTAATGGAGAAGTTGGAAATGTACCTCGCAGATGGCACTAGCTGAAACGTTCATTGATCACCAGAGATAAACAATTCACCTACAGGTGGACGTGACTCGTCTTGAAGCTATTTTCCTGACAATCCACGCGATAGCTGTCGAGACATTCCACTCAAAACCACAAATGTTCAGGGATCACATGTGTGCCAGTCAGTCTCGTAGATGTTGAGGCATTTCAAGGGATTAAGTGGAAAGTTTGAAAAAAGTGAGGGGGATCCCAAGACATCAAGAGTCATCCTCTGGGGACAGTGGCTGTCTGCACGACGTTTCATGCCAATCCATCCATTTGGTAGTCGTTGAGATATTTTCAGTCTAGGGTGACTGACAGACAGTCCCACATTGTCATTCTCCGAGCCTCTTTACTTTTGACTGGCAATGGAATTTTATATTGAACAGTGTTTTACTATTTCAGTTGCCAAAATAACATAAAAAAAAACAATATACGACACATTTCGGGGCACGCGTTAGCCTTCTTATTTCATTATCAATGCGCGCAAACTTTTTGTTTTGTTTTCCCCCTTTCCCATTGACAGGAGATGAGTTTGCGTTTCTGTTTTGTTTTGTTGTGTGTGTGTGTGTAGGTGTGTTTCACATTTGTCATTTACATTTAGGGCATTTAGCAGTGACTTTTGTCCAAAGCGACTTGCAGTAATTCATACATACATTCATACACTGATGGCGGTGGCTGCCATCTTAAATTATCATATGGTTTCAAGTTGTCGTTTGATACACGATCAAAAATCTCTTATAGCTGCTGATTTGTGACACAGCTCAGGAGTCCTCTAAAGTGATGCTAGGATGGAGGCTACACACTTTTTTTTTTTAAAAAAAACATTTGAGCTCACATCTTTAACAACTCCCAGTAGATTTGTTTCATTTAACCTACTCTTTGACCCACTTTCAAAGAGCTTAGTGCTGACAAGGAAAAAAGGGCAACATGACACCTCATATAAAGCAACTCCATACAACTAAGAAGCTCTTACTTGTGATTCTCTTTAATTCCACCGTGTACGAGCAGGCATGGTGTACAACAAAGTCAAGGCCAGGGGACTGTCTCTAACAATGTAGCGCGCCTGTCACTCACTCGTATCTGCGTGGTTCCTTTCACCCAAGGGCCCACCCCCTTCCATTAAGCTGAATAAATGAGGTGCCAATCAGGCGGTTGAGGTTCTGACTCCACGCAGAGCACAATAAGTGCCTCTGCCTGCTATCTGGTTATGGTGAAGTCTTGTCGGAGGCCGGCAGGGGGATTCACTTCACACTTTGAGGGAGCAACAAACAGAAGCACTCACAGTTGGTGCGGGGAGGGATTTGGGTGTCTCTGGTTATTTCCAGGGTGAGAGGGCTGCATAACTGAGAGGAAAGAGAGGAGGGGGAGAGAATGGCAGAAAATGGATAGTAACAACTTTACTACTGAACTACATGCTCCACATAAATACAATGTCCCTCTGAGCCAACAAGTCCTTTCTTGAGAAGTTTTCTGTTGTCCCTTCACATCTCGGCTAAATCCAATCAGTTTCATATATTGTGGCTGATGAGGAGGCTACAGTGCAACACACACTAGCTATGTCATGTCATTAGACGAGCGTCAGAAGTAGACTGCTGCAGACCTGCAATGACATCACAGATGTCTGCTGGCATTAAGTGCTCAGTTTGATGGCTTCATGCGACATAACACCTTAGAAAGACAGGGTGGAACATTGTTTTCTGATTTCTGAGTGAAATTGATCAGAAATGACGATCGAAAGCTGCAAACTGGTCTGGTCTGGTTAAACTGGTCATTGTTCAAAGAAACCAGCATTGAGTGTTGGTAGGATATTGGGAAGAACACAAAGGCAGGAAGTGGAAAGTAAAACATAACACATTAGGATAACTATACCAAACTCAAACAGGAAATGACTAAACCAGAACTACAACTATGGTGCTTGTTTCATGGAGAGATGCACGATTCCAATTCCTGAAATTCGGATAAGCGCCGATTCCAATACTGGAACTGATATAAGAGTTCCTTTTTCCTCTCTAATCTAAAGGTTATATGCTTCTATTTCAGGCTGTTTGATTTGAGGCGTGATCCAGGATTTAGATTTAGGATATTTTCCCTTATTGTTTAGACTGATATAGAGGTATGATGTTTAAGTTTCAAGACTATGGTAATGCTAATGAGCTGGCTGAACTGTGTCTTGGAGCTCACTAAAAGTTATGAGGAAAATCATGAATGTGTTTCGACGATTTATTCCTTCACACACACACACACTGATAAAAATAAATAAAAGTTTAAGTTAATACATGTCACAGAATGAAACAATCACAAAAGACATTCAGTGCTGGATTTATTATTGGACTCACAGGATGTATCACGAAGGTTTGTTTTTACAAAGTCTATTAAAAGTTGAAGGCTTCTGAAAGAAATGCGATCACACTGGAGCAGTCCAGCGTGTAGCCTCCGGGCAAAAGAATTAAATCTCTCGCATGCAACATTCCAGAGACAGTTAACATAGGCAACAAGGTCATACACTCCATCATCGACCATAGTTATAAACTCTCTCATAATCTCTCGTCAGTCCTGTTCGGCACTTGGTGGTAGGACAGAATCAGTCCTGCTTATCTGTTCCGGAGTATTTGTAATTGCATAGCTTCTGTTCTGTTGAAGCTTTACTATTACCTTGTGGTAATAAAAAGAAGGTTGAATCTTTTAACATCTCGTAAAGTCTTTTTACACAAAATTACATGTTGTAGTATCGATAAGAGTATCGATAAGTATCGGTATTGATGAGGAGTATCGGTATCGGTATCTGTATCGATAAAATCCTCACGATATACATCCCTACTGATCAGTACGCAGTTTATTTGATCATGTACATCAGAAATGACACTTATTATCCACTCGCCTGATCAGACAAGTTCATGGGGCATGCAACTTGCCCAGAGCTCTTGCCCTGGGCAAGCATTTACGTCAAGCCCAGCATAGCTTTAGCATCCATGGCTTCCAGCTCCACTGGTGTTTGCACCAAGTGGGATATAAAAACATCAGTTGAATACCTAATGAGTGAATTACGTCGTGATCGGAACCCGATACCAATACTGAATCGGACTGAATTTCTAGTTTTGTGTTCATTCGTCGGTCTCCTTATCAATCCACACATACCGGGTGTTTTCCACTACAGCCTCCTCGGCGGAGCAGATGCTTCAGTGATGTTTAAGTGCTTCAAGTACATTTGTTTGTTTTCAATTGTATCCCTTGCACTTTTCCACATTGTGCTTTTACTGATACACACTGCTGTTCCACCTCAGCCGAGCATAACAACTTTTTTGAATATCTGACATGTTCACTCCTTTTTTTAAATATGCAAACTGACAATGCAAAGTGGACGGAAACACAAGCATAAAACAGACAATGAAACAGAAAAAACCACAGACTAGTTTCTCTGAAAAACAAAGCCAGACCAGAGACCCAAATATGGGACGCTGTTCCAGATTGGCTTCGTCTCCGCTGTGCTGTCTTTCAGACGGAGACACTAATATCTCTCCTGAGCTTCCTTTTCTGCTTCTCCATCGTCAGGAAACACGGCAGACAGGGGACGGACATGTTAGCTATAAAGACAGCCCTCTATGGAAAACACCAACTGAGTTGGTAGAGGGTGTGCAAAGATTTGATCTGTCTACCTTTTTTCTATTACACAGTATTAATTCCAGCATGAACAATGATAACTTAAATCCTCTGTTCACTTAACATGAGGGGTTGGTAGGAAAATCTCATGTCAGACCTGCAAGAGAAAAATTCACAGCAAGGGCGACAGAGGGGAATCGTGCCTCTGGTCTGCCGGGGTCTTAATTCATGAAAAGCCCTGCAGAGCTCTTCCCCGGGCATGTGGCTGAAGCTGCAATGATGATTAATGCGGTTATAAAGCCAGTCGGCTGACTTTTAAGCGTTACACTAGATCATCTAGTGAGGGGGCTCCACCATGCGCTCTGGAGCGACACGGAAAAACCTGGAGCTGTGAGGAGCGCATCGGAATCAAATCGCTCATCAAACTTTGATGCACCCAAGAGAAAGAAAAATCCGGTTCTGAAAATCCTTATTGCCTCTAACGTGTCACACTACTGAGGTAATACTTGCCATCCATCACCCATTGAAACTGTTCTTCTGCTGGTTTCACAGTAGAGAACTAATTGGTATGTTCGTTTTAAAGTGTGAATTTTACCGTCTCATGACACAAAATGGCCGTAATATATTTGTGGGGGGTAGATAGGGTTGTGGCTCACTCACTCCCAATGGCTCAGAGATGAAATGACTCAAAATCTTTTTTCCAGCACATACTGGAGCAAGAGCTCGGTCCTCAACCTCACATTGACAACAGATCCTAACCTTTAAAGTCTGTGTGAAGCAAATTCAGCAATTTTCTTCTAAACACATTAAATAGGTCATAAATGTATTTCCTGAAAACATGTAAAAAGCCATTCAACCATTTAGAATTTAATTGTAGAGCTAGGCTTCACAAACTGTGTTTCAAAATTTCTGTGTTCAGGATTTAATAGGCAGGTCAGAAATCTTAGCCACGTTACGTAACGGAGCCATCATTAGCATAAACCAGACCGAAGCTATAAATACATTCAGCGCATTAGTTTAGGTGGTTTTCCTGCTCGCTCTCGAGTCTCGGATAGCATCTCTTAGATAGTTTGCAGCTAGTTAACCAGTCAACCAGTCAGCTAACCAGTCATGTCTCCTCCACGTCGCTCGTGCATCTTTCCTGGATGCCACAGTGTGCAGAGTGACGGTAAGGAAACAGTGGATCGATTTTGTCAAGAGGAGCTACTGTGGAGAGTTAAAAATCACCACCAACACCGTCTCTGCAGTGTCCACTTTACCCCGATAGTTACGACAACTATCACCAGGCAAAGTCTGGATTTCTGAAGAGTCCGTTGACGCTGGTCAGTGTGGCCAAACCGACCCTCTCCGTCCCCGGCTTGCATCCTCCCATCCCGCCGACAGCAGGTGCCACCATCACGGCCACTGCGAGCTCAGACAGAGTCAATATGTGAGTTATCATTTTCTGTGCGCATGCAGCATACATGTTTCAGTTATTTCAACACTAA
>OMLP01041453.1:4204-34273 GCA_900302685.1 Spondyliosoma cantharus | reverse complement strand
GTACATTTATATTCTTGCATTAATGCCATGTAGGTGTTCATTTACGTAACTTAAAGCTATTTGTTGGAGCTTGAAACCTTCTTTTCAATGAAGAACTCATCCCTGTTACTGCTCTCAGAAACTAGAAAAGAATAGAAATGAAGACAATGAAATGCAATAAAACTATTCAAATCTTAAATAATAAGAGGAATAAAATAATATAGAGTACAATAAAGGCTAGGATGAAAGATTAGTTAAACAGATGTAAAATAATAAATAAAAAGCAGATAAAAGAACAACAAAAGAAAGGAATGTTTCCTAATCAAAATCTAGGCTGTAGAGGTTTGTTCTAAGTTTACATAAAATGTTTCAACACTTCCATGTTCAGGAATATTAACATTGAGTTCTTTATGTAGGATGTTTATGAGGAAGGGAAGTCCAGGAGTCAGGACAAAGGAGAGTATGGAGAAGATGAGGGAGAGAACAGGAGAGAAGAGGGAGGGAACACTTGCCGCAATTTCACTCATTCACACTGGTTCTTTAAAAAAACATAAATTAATTGCTTAATACCATGGTATGTGATTACTTGTGAATATATAATATCTTGGGTTAAAGAGTGTTGTGCTATAATGTACATTTTAAATGCAATATTATTTGCATAGCCTAGTGAAGAAAATCTAGAAATGCACTGCATTAGTTTTGGAGACTGAAACAGGGGCCAAAGGTGGTTGCGGTGCTCATGTGCTACCCCTAGAACCCCCCCACATTTAAAATTGCTGCTCCACCCCTGCATACAGGTACTCACACAAGGAAGTGGTAGAGGAAGCATTTCAGTCCAGCAGGTCTCTCTAGGAAGTTGTAAACATCACCCTGCATGCTAGTCTTGATGTAAGGGCTCTGGAATTCCTTCTGATGGCGCAGCCAGCTCGACCGAGGCAGAGGTGGAGGGACAGAGGTGATAGAGGGCTGGCTGTGTATGGTCCTCGGCGCTGGGTCCCTTGTGTCCGCTGGCGAACAGCAGGGGATGCCTGATCCATTATTCACCGCTGTGGGGTCCAGTTCCACTGAAACAGGAGAGTAGCGGCTTCTGTCAGGTAGAGGAGCCAGTAGGGCAGAGCGAGCAGCAGTAGTGCCGCCAGCAGCCGCAGGATCAGCCTCCATCTCCTGCCCCAGGGCGAGTCTTGTGCTGGCACACCCATTGGGCCTGTAGCTTATGAAGGAACTCGCCATCCTGCTGCCATAGTCACGTTGCACGTGGCATGTCGTATGAAAAGAGTGCGCTCGCCTTTCCCCCATGTTGCCTACGCAGGATGGTCAAGTTCACGGAGGGCCAAGGGGGACTTAAGACGTTCTGGGAAGTCCTGGAGGTTGTGACCAAGATTCAGGCAGAACGGCAGGGCCCGGCAGGATAAGATCCTAGCTAGGCATGGCTAGCTACCTGCTGCAGAGAAGAGCTCTTGCTGCTGTATCGCATGTGTGTCCATACCTGCAGTGGAAGAAGTGATATGAGTCAAGGAGATAGTATGACTGAAAGTAAGCCCTGCCCTCCACTACCAATCACCTTGTTAATTGAGCATCTGTGATGACGAATACAAGACGAGGGCACTTGACACGTTACATTTTCAACTACTGTACAAACATCTACCACTGTCGCTGCTACAGATGAAATTCAATAACTACAAAAAAATATTTTTACCCCGAAAATATCATGAGATTAGAATCTGGCAAATACTGAAGGTCTTTCCTTTCAGCATGTAACTTTTGTAGAGCTGCCATACAAGGATCAGAGACCTATTGTGCTGAGGTCATTGATGCCGATTAGAGCTGCTCATTGTGTAAGAGTCCTGCTTCTTGCTTTAAGATATAGAATGTGTAGCACTGGGAGTAATCCGTGTTTGTGAAATTAAAAAAGAGAAGGAACACAGAGGATTGCCATCCATGAGTAAGAAATCCCAGTGACATTTCTGTGAACTTTTGCAAATGGTAGGCTATTTCACCGATGACTTTAGGCCTGTGAAAATAATACAAGAATAGGAGGCATGTAATATTGCCAGAGCAGAATCCTACACAGAATTAAGAGTGGCAGTGACAGGTCAGAACACGAGTCCATTTCCGCCGACACTCTCTGAGGATTTACTACTGTAAAAAAAACAGCAGCCAGTTGTGTTGTGATTGATGGATGCTAGTTTCCCATCTGGAAAGGCCCAACAAATGTGCAGCATTCACTCTGCTGACTTTTAGAGAACAAAATCCAGCGCGTTCGCCGGCATACAACACAACGTCGCATCACAGAAGCTTCGTCGACATGCAAGCAGGTGAAAATTAGATCGATTAAGGTCACGTTAATTATTGTTTTTGCAGCTTTTCTTTCACCTTCTTCTGTGTTTTCCCAGTCACACTGTTACAGGTGCACTATGTAGTTTTGGGGCCGAAACCTTTTAAGAAGCGAAAAGATCTTCCTTGGCTGACTAAATAAACACACTCTCTTCATTTTCATTTTGTTATACTTTGTTCATATTTGGCGGACCCTGCCACCTTTTTAGCTTCAAACAGTGTTCCGGGGGACCTTATTTTCCTCTGAGAACAGCATGCTTACTCAGTTATGGTAAAAGGAAACATTTCTGCGTTTGTATTGTTACCTCATTAATATTGTAAATATTAAAATTCTGAGTGATAGTCCCCCTGAAGGACATCCCCTTCCACTGCTTGCCGTGGAAATAGATCTAATGAAGTAAACTAATTGTGCAAGTAGATTAGTGCGCAATGGGAGCTCTGGATACATCCTAAATGTTGTGTCTGATATAGAAATACCTTATGTCTGCAGATGACAATGACACTGAAACTAGGCCTGGAGAGCATGGACACTTGACAAAAACACTTTCCATACTGTCAAGTAAAAGCAAATTCCCCTCCTTGTTGACTTATGAACAATTAATCAGTAGGTGGCTCAGTATCTTCTCTGGAAAGACACTGACCCACGTAGAGTGATAGACGTTGACTAAAAGGATAAGGCTCAGTGGAGGCAGTCGCCCATGTCTGTCCTCAGCTATGGCTGAAGTGATGACAGGAGCCGCATGCTGCTGTCTCTGTGTGTAGATAGAGTTTCTACCTTTAAAACCACACGGTCATGAGATACACAATGAACTGTCAGACCTGCACAGGCTACCGTGGGGCTCTACAGTTACACAGCATTGTGTGACTTTTCCGTTAAACTGAACCGACCCCCGGCATGACACTTGTGACACAAGTTAAATGGCAGCACGTGGGCTCAAATAAAGTCAAAACACTCAGCTTCCGTCCACCAAACACTTAACTATTTCCCTCTTTGTATACTGAAACGGTGTGTTTAATGACGCTGCATAATAAAGCAAATGGCAAAGTCAATATTTACATCAATTAACGCTTCAAGTCACTGCCAGTAGCCGAGCCCTGCAAGAATCACACAGCAAAACGTGTCAAACTGTGTATGATCTTACCTTTAACTCCAGAAACACATCAAGTTGAAATCGGTGGTAGATGCTATGAAATTAATCTCAACAAGCCAGTTCACAAGTTCGGTTTAATTGTTGTCTTCACTAAAATGAAGATTTAAAACAAAAAAATCGAATTAAAAACCTAAATTTAATAAGTTAAAACTGATCTTACATCGGTAAAAAGACAAACCCTGACATCGAGGAGGCAGTGACAGCAGCAGCCTCCCTCTAATCGGCTGCTGCCTGCAGGACTTGTGCCTTTGAAGCGCATCACAGTTTGTGCCTCCGAGTGCTGCGTTCACGGGTTAGCGGTAATATTGTTATCACAATTTGACAAAATGCGACGGGGCGGGGGTCGCCAAAATGTTCAAATGACATGGTAGTATAGTACATGTGAAGAAGTTTAAGGTTTTACGTTTTATGTTTTTAATCCATGATAGAGTACATGATGTGATAATTATGTGTGATAGCTGTCAATGTCTGGTTCCAGAGTGAGAATTTGTGTAAGATGTCATTTCAAGCGGTTTCTAACTGTAGTAGCGCTGCAGCTAACAACTATTTGAATCAATTATTTATTTATTTATTTGATCTGATTAAATATTCATCTTGTGTATTCAGAAAATATTTAATAATGCCCATCGCAAGTAACGTTATCTCTTTTAAGAGTTTACTATAAACAAACAAGTTCTGTTTAAATTTAGTGTTACTGAACAAAAAGCCTGCACATCATGGCAAATGTCTGAATACATTTTGAATTGATTCATTAAATTACCATGCACTCTTGATAGCCTACACAAAACACCATGTGGCCATGCCACAGGTGAAAGGTCAACTTGGTCCCTGAAACTATTTTTGCCCTATCAAGTTAATCCAGCCCTGCACTTCAGCATTGTTTCCAGGGTGAACTTCTGGGTCAGTACCTATGCAGGCAGATGTAACTGCATGACATTGAACAATGCTTTTTCCAGGAGAAGAGCAAGACATGGGCTACAGTTGTCTTAAAAGTACTGAGGAAAGCAAAAATATCACCAAAAATAAATAAACAACACAAACCTTTTTGCAAACATACCACACATACCACACATTCAGGCTTTTTCTTTTTCTTTTTTTCATGTTGTTAGTGTAAAAACGTCCTCATAGTGAAAGTGTACAAACTGGCTCCGGACGAACACAAAACATTAATTTCAGTCAGCGTGGGTGTGTTGTTTTCATGGAGTAGCCCTAGGGACATTTTTAAACGATTTTTTTTTTTTATATGTCTGGAATATGATTTTTCTGATGCATCTAAACGCACCATGTGTTTCAAAAAGCAGCAGCTGGCGGATGGACAGACAGTCAGTCGCTGGTGGTGCAGATAAAGCACCACTCGTCAAAACACAAAATAAAAAGTGTTGTTGCTATTATTCTTAAACATTTTTTTTTATCCTTCTTTGTTTGAGTAACCTCCGCCTGAATGAAGTCCCGTCATCCATCAAGAATTAGTCACGATACCTGTGTTTACCCTCAGGGGGCACTACACACCCATGTTACGCTGCTTTAAACGTTTCGCAATTCGCGTGTCTTGTCCCTCGTCGGTTTCCGTAAACACTGTCACTAACATGGCTTCACACACAAGCAAGGCATTTCTGTCCCTAGGTCGAATAAGTGTTCACGGTCTTGGATTTCAGAAACCACTGAGCAGGGTCACGTACGCGACAGCTTTGACTATAAATTCTCCTAACACGAATAAAGGTGAGTTTCGCTGTCGCTGGAAATTAGTTCACGTTAACTCAGAACCATAGCTGAATGCTAAGCTAGCTGCTCGAGATGCAGCTACCAGTGCGAGTGGAGGTACTTCATGTCCTCTGACAGCCTCGTACTCAGCAGTAGGAGTGTCTGAACTGATAGATATGGTTGAGAAACAGATGTGTTACTCTAGAGATTTGTATGTGTCTCCAGACTGTGGTGTGGGAGGTCTCAGGGCTCGTTGCAGGGTCACATGTGTCTATTTTACTGATTCCGAAAGGCATTTTCTTTCTTCCCACCAGCATCCATAGGAGATTCAGACAACAAATTCAAGAAAGAAGATTATATTTCCCTGTTGGTCTAAAAATGTAAAAATCATAATTTCTAAATGATATCCTGAAGCCTAATGTGAAGTCCCCACAAAACCAAATATATACTATTCATATTTATCATTTAAGGTAATAAGGCAGCAAATGCTCACAATTAAAAACCTGGAACTAGGAAGTGTTTATTTAAAAATGACTTGATGACAAAAAGTGACATCTTAAAATAATCTGCCAGTCTCTACAATAAAATGTATTGCTTGACTGTAAAATATCCTGCCTTTGTTACACATCTTTGTCATACGTTTTTGATGATCATATTTGAGGGTAATTGTAAAAATTGTGTGTATATGAGCTGATAAATCAATGTTGGAATTTGTGACATCCTAATATCGGTATCGGCCCCAAAAAATTTAGTATTGGTTGGTCGCTACAGCACTGAAAGAAGCATACAAAAGTTAAACAGAGTTGCAATATGTGATTACGTTATTTTATGTAAAATGCACCTGTCATATACAGCATTAACACATGGCATCTATTAGTCAGTGTTTTGTTGGCAATACAGAGTGCCACAAATGAGGTAAATCGGATGGACTGATACAGAAATTGCACTTGAGAAATTAGATGGTGGGGTAAAATATCTTATATCTGCAGATAACTGTGTTAGCAGCATGAAATTAAATGCGGTTAATGCATTTTGGCCAACTCTGTGAATGAAATTTTAAATATGATTATTTTTAGGCCTTCCTGACAGAGGTGGTAGAGGTTCCTTTCTCAGAAAACCCAGGAGAGATGTAAGTGTGCAGCTTTTATGTCAGATTTCCAAGGCTGAATATAACAAAATGCACATAATCCAAAGGTTTTTTTTATTGAATAGACAGCCACTGATGATTGTAATATAACAGTGTGTCTTTTGTATCAGGCAGGGGAGCCCAGGACAGAAAAGATGCCTGTGGATCAGGACTGGACTGCAGTTTACCCAGCTGCAACCTCCTTTAGACCAGCCTCCGTCCCCCTACCCGTGAGGATGGGCTTCCCCATGAAGGGAAGCATTCCTCCAGAGAAGAAGGGCAACTTGGAGCTAATCAAGGTCAGACCTCGTCGCTTAAGTGGGACCACGACATATGACATATAAAATACATTTTTAACACGGAGACATGCTGGATGTTTTGGGTATTGAATAAGGAAAACTGATTACCTCCTCATTTATTAAGTAATGAATTCAGTTGTAGGGCTACTTGCTTAAGCTGCAGGCTTTATCTCTATATATCCCTGTATACCTTAGCATTGAGCCTCTGAGTATTCATTACAACTAGATGAGTTAATGGATGCCGTCCAGTGCTCTTCAATACTGATGGAG
The DNA here is from genome assembly GCA_900302685.1 of Spondyliosoma cantharus. Classification (NCBI taxonomy): domain Eukaryota; kingdom Metazoa; phylum Chordata; class Actinopteri; order Spariformes; family Sparidae; genus Spondyliosoma; species Spondyliosoma cantharus. The sequence goes on along the minus strand of OMLP01041453.1, from coordinate 27,413 downwards.
CTCATTTTGCTCTGCTGCATGGCTCTGTCAGTGCCCGGATTACTGAGCTGCTGTGTCCAGACACCAGCTGCTCCATCTGGACTCGAGCCACTTGCAGATCTGCTACTTTTACCCGTCACAGCTGGAGCTCTGCCGTGCACCCTAACGATATTGGTTTCATTCTCTCAGTGCGCCATCACAGGCTAAACTGCTGTGCTACTATCTCTTACTTATGTTTGATGTCAGGATTATTTTTATTTTTTAAAACTTTTTGAACCATACCTTGTAGCTTTTGTCCAAACACAAGACAGTAATGGTTTTTTTTACAAAGTCTAGAAAAATAGGAGACATCTAAATTTTAACTGCATATATTTTAATATATGCTAATAAATGCCTGATTTTCAACATATCTGGTGTTTCATCTATATAAGTAAACCAAAAGTCTTTTAATATTTGAAATGAAACAACATGGCATACATTTGTTTGTATCCCTGGTGTTGAAATTAGCGAGCACTAATTATTATGATCAATGAATTGCTGTTAAATTATGTTGCTGAAGGTTCTCAGTCATCAGGGTTATGGTAACTAAGTGCTGTATCACAGGCAATTGGACTTTTTTCAACAGCAAGTCCAGTTGGCTGTGATACAGCACTTAGAAGCTGTTAAGATAAACATAGTGACAATATACATTGATTGCTGTGGTTATGAAGGAATTCTATAAATGTATAAATTTTGTTATTGCATTTGTAGAAATCATACAGTTTCCAAGTGTCCTGAAACTTTGGTTTAGTAACCCAGAAAATGCTTACAAAGTTCTGAATTTGATTAGAAAAAGCATCAAAATATTAAAATTCTGAGAATCAGGGAATTGTATTTTGTCATCGATACAGAATAGGCAAATGTATTATTTAGGATCTTTTAGTCAAAGGAGAAAGATGTTAGATTTTGTTTTCTACTCTATTTACCATCCCCTTTCAAACTAGTGTAGGCTTAAATCAGTCAGGTAAATTCTGTACGGGACTTTTTTACTGCTTGTGTTTCCGTGACGTGAGCAGTTGTGCATTTGTACATTCACATAATCTCTCACCCCTAATCTCTTTCAGATACCTAATTTCCTGCATTTGACACCAGCAGCCATCAAGAAACACTGTGAAGCTCTAAAATGTAATTTCTTTGTTAGATAAAAGCTATTTTATATTTTGCGGTGTTATTTATCAACAAAATATTTTGGCACAAATATCTAGGCTTTTGCAGCATGTGAAAAAATGTGTTTTTCTGCTCTCAGCATTCTGTACAGAGTGGCCCTCTGCCTTGGACACTGATGCCAAATGTGAGGAGCACTTCCCCATCAAATTACAAAGTACCGACTATGTCTTTGCCGGCCCGTCTGTCAGAAACCCTTCAGCTCGTGTTGTTACACTCAGAGTAAGTTTCCTTGCTATTCCATTTTTCTTTACAGCTTTATCTCAGTCAAGTGTGGAGAAACCCGACGTGTACAACGAGATTAGAGATTTACAAGGATTCATAATCACCATCTGACATCCCTGTGGTTTATCTTGAGAGACATTCATTGTCCAGTGACCTCAAACATTAGAAAGTATGCCATCAAGTCTACAGAGAGATTATAGTCCCAGACAGTTAGTTTAGATTGAAGCAATTGCTGAAGCTCTGTTTTTGCTCCTGCATCAGTATACAAATTGTGTGTTACAAAGTTCTCTTTTTTTTTTTAAATATCTTTTAACAACTTTATATTTCATAGTAGAAAGTTACAAAAGCTGTAATCATTGACATAAACGTTGGGACATTTTGATATTCCTCTTAATCCCCCCCAGAACACTAATCCATCAATATTCAATCCTCCTCACAGACCAGAACCACACATAACCCTAACCCTAAAAAACACATAACAACCACAAAGATTTATGTTGAAGGCTCCCTCCAAGTACTTTTAAGAAATATAATATTCAATAAAAATGTATATAAATATAATTACTAAAAAAAAAGTTTTCTCAAAAGGCAATTGAATTGAACAAAATAATCCCTCTCCTTGTCCTTTTTCATAATGTACCTAATACTCTGATTCCAAAAAAAGATGGGACTTGTCACTTTGAGTGTCGCAGGCAATCATATTCATGGGTGTATATATCCTAAAAACAATAAGTGGTCAGTTTTACAATAATTATTTAGTTTTGTATTGTATTCAATTGAATGCAGGTTGAAAAGGATTTGCAAATCATTGCATTCTGTTTTTATTTAGTGCAAACGTCTTTAGGAACAGGGTTTGTATTTTATAGCTTTCAAAACCACATAGCTGTTGTGAGGATGTTGTTGAATTACACTCACACAGGATATACGGGGCACGACAGAGCAAAACATGATTACCTTGGTGTCTGAAAAGAGAGAAAATTCGATAACCTTTTAATGTAATATCAATGTGGACAGCATAAAACTAAATGACTATTCCCAGAAGTAATGATTGTAGTTTCAAGTGGACTTCGTTAGCAAGTTCAAATTGCAGTTTTTTTGTTTTTTTTTATCAAAAACATAAAATATCTTGGGAGGACCAAGCCCCCTGAAACACCAAATTTTGGGAAAACACTGTTCATGTTTAAACAAGTTCACCAAATGGGTATTTCCACTATTCAACATGTCAAAAGAAACACAAATACTCATGAATGTAAAAAACCTTTAAGAAATTCTATTTTCCCCAAGTGTAAATGTGTCACTTTAACCATGAATCACCAGCCATCTGCTCCACTGACACTTTGTCTTCAATTACATCAGCATGGTAGGAATTATTCAGACATTAATCCAGGTGGATTAGGCAGAGAGATAGATTGGAGAGCAAATCTCATACAGTTAGCTTTGGCGCAAGTGGACCAAGACCGTATTTTAGGTTTTCACAAAAAATCCTTCTTTGAGTGACACACATATGTCCTAGGTTTATTTTGTTATTTATTCAGACAGAGCGAAAGTGGTGAGAGAGGCTGAGGAAAATCCTGCAAACAAATCCGTGGCAGGGATTGATCCTGGGGATAAACCAAACGAGTTTATCGTCTCTGCACATCTGTCCAGTCACCTCTGACCTCACCTATGTGTTGTCAGTGGGTTTGGTTTATTGCACAGTATACATGTTCACGTGTACCTTGTATTTCCTATAAATGCAATCTACAGAAATTGTTTAAGTCAGAGCCATGAAAACCAATGTAATCAAGGACTAATCTCTCTTTTCCAGTTCTATAATGTGCAAGGGGCTTAAGGATTATTTTTGTGAACAGCATAAAGAATGCAATTTCATCTGTAAAAAAGAAATAGTATTTTAATCAACACAGTCAAAGCTCCATGTAGGTGAGAAAAAAAAACAAAAAAACATTTCTTTTGTTCTTAGTTTGGGTTGTGGTTTTATTTAATCTAAAGAGATCAGAGATTCAGATGGGACATATAGCACATAATGAAATCAAATCTGCCCTAATCTTTTTATCTTTGAGTATTTCTCTTTACATCAGCTTTATGTGGAAAACCTTGTACCTTAAAGGGATATTCCGGTGTAAATTTAATCCATGGTCATAACACACCGTGACACCGAGTAAGACACCCCCCTGAGAGATCAAGTTTGCCGGCCGATAGCTTATGTAGTTTTTTGTGAGTCGATTACCGAGTGCAGTAGAGTTCCGCAGCTCAAGGATGAAAATGTATGATTATTACTACGTGGAAAAGCAATCAAAGTTCATATGTGTCTTGCCTACCAGTTTATAACAGTTATTATCGAGAGCTGACAGGGAAAAGAACAGAATTGAGCATTTCTAACTGTAATCGGTAATCAGGGCTTCCCCACAACGAGCCAGCTGCTGGAGGTGACGGGTGAGTTGTGTTCTCTTTTCAATAGAAATCCGGCAAAGCTAGCAGATGTTTGATGCCTCGAACTATGTGCTGGGACCCTATTTGTACTGTTGCTGAAGTTTGGTGCTGTTCTGAGCATTATTTGTGGCTGTGTGTGGCTTTTTGATGGCGGTTTCTTGGTGGAGGCATAGACTGCAGTGTATTGTTATCGTGCTGTCTTTTCTGAGGATGCTAAAACTACATAAGATAGCGGTCGGAAAACTTGATCTCTTGAGGGGGGGGTCTTACTCGGTGTCACGGTGTGTTTGACCATGGATTAAATTTACGCCGGAATATCCCTTTAAACTGTTGTGTTTCTGTTTACGCAGGTAAAGGTGTCCAGTTTGAATCTGGACGAACACGCGCGCAAGAAAATGGTTAAACTTGTTGGGGAGAGATACTGCAAAGATACCGATACCCTCACCATCACAGCTGAGTGGTAAACACTTCTTCCTTAAAGTGGAGTGATATGATGAGAAAAATCTAAACAAATGCCCTCAACTGTCTTCCCTTTTGTCTCTCTACCAGTTGCCCTTTGAGACAGCAGAATATGGACTATGCCATGTACCTGCTAACTGTCCTTTACCACGAGTCCTGGGTAAGTTGAGTGTTTTTTTTTTTTTCTCTACTCTGAGGCCCTGTGCACACATACACAGGTATTTTCTAAAATGAAGCTTTGTCTATGCATTTTGGCCTTTCGTACATTTAAAGAGTGTTTCTGTGTTTTATTGTCTATATATAGAGAGACATAAACGGATATTAATAATACAATGATGGAAAAAAACTGCTGATAAAAATAAGGTTCAGTGAAGAGCAGTCATGATTCCCTGCCTCATTCATAGTACTATTTGTAACTAAGCAACCAACCACAGGGTATGCTGATTATTCCTGAAACATTCCTTAAATGCTCACCTGGACGTACACGACCCAAGTACATGTGAACTAGGCCTGAGGCACCTACCTTTTCACTGTCCACTCTCGTCACAGCTCTCCTGCGACTCTGGTCTTTTTTCTTTAGTCTTTGTTTACTGACCTTTCAATCTTCTTTCAACAAGTATCCATTCATGTAAAGGCTGGTTGCTCTCTGCCATTACTTGCACTGATGACCTGCGGTTACCTCATTGTTTTGTTGAGATCAGATTAACGATGATACCTAATCTGATTTGTGGAGCATGCTATATAAGAGGGGATATCAGGGCCCGTGTTAACTGCAGGACCCTCACTTGATGTATGATGTAGGAGAAGTCATTTGTATCGATGTGAGTAAATTATATCAAAGATTAAACTAAACATATAAATTCTACAAAATAAGTCAAAACACCATTTACTCATACGTTTTTAAGCTTATAGGTTTTTTTTGTTGTTTTCCAACAAACATTTTTGTGTCTTTCCTTTCTTACCCTGTACTTATGTATATGTTGCTCTCTGTGGCCAACTGTGAGCATATGCCCTTTATTGGATTGATAAAGTTGTATGGAATCTTCAGTCCGCAAATGTACAGGTTATTTAGCTATAGCATCAATGAACTGGCACAGTGTCCATTAAGATTGCTTAAAATATGAGGAAAATTATAACCTTAACATATTATAAAACTGAAATATTCTCCAAAAAATAGGTGGAAAACAAATATTACAAAAATGTCTTTGGTAACATTTCCATATGGCTAGCGACATGACACAGTCCCCATTTTTTTACCAGGGGAATTTTAGTCCATCTTGCTCTGTGATCTGAGACACTAAGCCCATTAGGGAGGTATCAGACTTGAATGGGCAGCAGGATGGCAAACAGCAGCATTGTCCAGTTGACATTTATCAACAGATGGGGGTGGGGAAACAGACACCCTATCAGGTGTTGACCCTGATACTCATTCACATTAAGCCAACCCTGCCACATCAGAGAAGTCAGCCACAAGGTGCCTACCACATAAAGGAAAATGACTCCCCTTATTGTGTAACCTTCGCCTTTAGGAGCTTTTCTCGTCATGGTTTAGTCGCATTAAAAAAAGAAAAAAAAAGTTCTCTCAGTTGGGAAAGGTGTCCATGCCAGGAAGCAGAACACTGTCCGCTGCCCTTTTGGACACACAATGGAAGGCACAGTGCTTGTCCAGCAGGCTTGTGGAAGCTGTGAGAGTGGCGTGGCGTTCAGGTTGTAACGCTACCCCACAAAGAGGCCAATTGTTAGCAGCCACTGTGGTGATTTTATCTCCCCACTCAGGGAGATGGACCTTCCCTGCTAATTCCAGTGTGTGCTAATCCGGGCCAGTGTTGGGGCTGACTGCTGGAACATGGAGGTGTTTACCACTAGAGGCACTCCATCTTTGATTGTGCTTACATGCCCAACACCTGTCCTTTCCCCTGATTGAAAATATAAATGTTATTTGGCAGGTACATAAACAGGTGGCTATTAGTCTCCTACCGTCTGTTGACCAAACCACTTAGTGATAGATGCAAGGACAGGAATTGTGTCACAGCTGTCATCACTTTTATATTATTTAATTGTGCATATTACATTCAACCCACAACGGTGTCAGAAAAATGCTTGGAGCTTTGCCAGTAACACATAACATAAACTGTCAGTACAGTCAACCTTTTAGTGAAGTATATCAAACCTTTCCTCCTAAAATCAAATTACAGTCACATGACGATCTGCAGATCTAACCCTAACCTTTTTGTGGCAAGGCATGCTGCTGAAAATGTTTTGATCCAAGCTACTCATCCCAAGTATCTAGCACTCCTCACTCACTAGGGCTTGGACTTATTCCAGATGGGATGTTATGTGGATCAGATATGAATAGCGGTAATGACGATCATTAACCTCAAACACCTGGAGAGCAGTAGAGCTGAGGCTCCTCCGCCGCCCCGCTTTAAGCTGCCTCACAATGGGACATATTGTTCTCAAGGGAATGTGATGACAGCTACACAGGCGGCATACAGAGGACTACATATGGAGAAATACTATATCTGTGAGAGGAGCATCAAAGAAGGGACCATATTTTACATCTGTTGCCTTACTGTGTTCCAAAATGGAGACCGAGGCAGATATTAAAAATTAATCTTTTTATGATACCCTGAAGAACAAGACGATACACAATTTAGCACTGAAACTAGCTGCATTTACACGGAGCCCAATATTCAGATAATAGTCCAAACAGAATAAAAATGCTCCATACAAACACTTCAATCAGAATTAACCCAAACCAAAAGAAATTTCAATCAGTTGCAGAGGGTTATTTAAAACCTTTTTATAAATTGATCCAAAAAAAAACTGATTTCTGGCTGCATTCTTGCTCCGCATGCCAGCTGTCATGACCAAAGATGGCTGCTTCTAAGGTGAACTGGTCTACTGCGGAATGTTTGTAACTCTGTGGTAGATCAGTTCACCCTAGTTATCCATCTTTAGGACAGCGAGCTGATCAAACACTTGCCAAAAGAGATCAAATATCCAAGAGGAAGAGGAACGCACCAGACCCTATTAATACCATCCCATGTAATCAACTGACCCGAAATCTTTAATCGGAATGATTTGAATTGGAGTGAAGAAATATTTTCCATCTATACACAAAGCTACTGTTCACATGCACAAATATTCCAGGTTTTGACCTCATTTTGAAAAAGAAAACATTACTACTGAGCAGTTTGCGTGGCTAATGAAAATCAATAATCCACCTAAATTCCTGTATACATTGAACCATGAGTAGACTGATTAATGAGCCCTACCATGTCATTGTCACATTCAAGAAAAAATGAAAAGAAACATTTGGAGCTGCAAATCATTTTGCTTCTTTGTGTCAAAACAAGATTTTTCTTTTATAATGTTTAAAAGCAGGCGTGTTTCTCCCTCCAAACAGAAATATGGGCCTTTATTTTGGCAAACTACTATGTTATAACAGAATCCTGTATGATGTTTACATGAGCAGTGTCAAATTCCGAATAATGTCATATTCAGAGCATTTTTAAAATAATGGTGTGCATGTATAGTCACTGTGTTCAAATTGCTGTACCACTCATATACTGTTAAAATCTTGATACAGACAGGTCAGGTTGGATAAGTCTTCTAATTTTAGTGTGCGTATAAAGTTAACAAATATGTTCCGTTTTTCTCATTTGACAGAAAACAGAAGCTTGGGAGGCTGAGAAGAGTGTGGCAGACATGGAGGAGTACAGCTGGGAGGACAGCCCGTCCCAAAGGAATATCTTGGGCTTGCTAGTACGCATGAAAGTGGCTGGGGAAGGAGAAGGCGAGGAAGTGCGAGAGCAGCTGTTGGGAATAAAAGAGGTGCAGGAGTATAAGGACTCTGTCACAAGGTTGAAGAATGAAGGAGACAGCGAGAGTCACATGCTGCAGTACAAGGAGGCCGTCAAGAAATTGCTCAACGTGTAGTACAGCTCATTGTACAAATGTATTTACATGAAGATGGTGACCAGGAGCAACAGGGACCTGTGATAGGGTCCAAACATTTTAAACACCTGTGGGCTCATGTCATTACTGTTCCAATGTACATCTAGATATTACAACCTCAAGGGTCACAACTTATGTATTTATTTTTTCCAAAATAAATGTACCGTCATATTAAGTGTATGATGTTGTCTTTAATACAAAAATAAAAGTCCAATCTATGCTGTTGAAGTTGGAAAGTTGTGCTCATGATGGGTGAATCGTTCATGTATAAAAGCCTCTTTCAGTCATTTCCTTCAGCTCTCATCCCACTCTTGTCACTCTCAGCTCGAGGAGTGGCACCAGACTGTAAGGATGCTTTCATTTCTAAGCAGGTCTTTGAAATGTACCTCACCCTTCTTAAGGAGTTTTGGTCTGTGGTGCGTGTACTCTCAGGTCAAAAGAAACCCAATGCACTGTGGAGATGCGCTGGACTGCAGGAGGGTTAAACACCGAAGGCAAAAAGTAGTCGCACAATGTTTTCGATCTGAACAACCCTTGAATTGTAGCTGTCTTTTTTTTCTTGGAAGCGAACATTAAGTCCCACTTAAAACCAACATACACAACTGGTCCAAGTCTTTGAGGTTTGGCATCAACATTGGTTAAAACTCATTGAAGTGCATCAATATGTAGGTCAGCCAAATAGACATCATATCATCTTTCTTGAGGCAAATTGCTGCGGTCAAATGCATTGGCCAACTTTGGCTCTTCTGTCGAAGGTCATTGCGTCACAAGTGAAACCAAAATCATTTAATCTGTGTTTGGTCATCTCATCTAAGCCATAAAATACCTCTGCCTGTTCAATTTAAATATACAGAATTGTAACCTTAATACATCAATTGATGGTAACTACATTTCCATTGCAATCATATGTGGAAACTAATACTTAACAAAAACAGTAGACATTCTTATTTAATGTCAAATGTCTTTTCATCCTGGATTCCTTCATTAAAAACACTGCTGTAAACAAAACACAAATGTTAATTCCAGCTCACTTTTTAACAAGTGTTTCAAGTGTTTTCTCTGACCAGCACATACTTTATCAGACGCATGGAGCCTCTTTTCCCTCTCCACGATGTCCGGTAGCGTCCCATCCTCTTCCTCTGTCCCCTCCAGCTCACTACTAGCAGGATGGAGCAGCAGCAGCTCAGCAGGACTGTGATGCAGATGGCCAATGCAACTAGCAGAGTGTGCGCAGCTACGTGCCACCCAGGCCCCAAACCCTCGATGGTGTCCTCGCTGCCGACACCCTGTCCTCCCTCACTGCCTGCTGTGTGGTTCCTCCCTGGGTTGTCCTTGGTGTCATTGGGGTATTGCTTGCTGCTCTCTATGTTGTCCATAATGGCTGTGGAGGTTGGAGGGCTGGTGGCAAGCTGGTAGCTGGTGGTGTGATGATGGGTAGGGGTTGTGGAGGGCTGTGCAGCTGTGGTAAATGCAGGAGTGGTGCTGGGATTGTAAGGGCCGAAGGTGGTTGCTGTGGTGGATGATGGAGGCGTAGAGAAGCTGGGTGCAAGAGAAGTGGAGATGGTTGGGGTTGTTTGTGCATCGTCCCCTGAAGTTACTGTACTGGAAGATAAGGTAGTTCTGGGAACTGTTGAAGGCTGTCTGGTGGTCTGCAGTGTGGTGGTGGTGGTGGTGGTGATGAGCACTCTGCTTGCTGTAGTGAGGGGTTTCACTGTGGGTGCTGAAGTCAGAGGCAGTGCAGCGGGCGGAGGTGGGTGAATGAACTGGCGTTTGTCTGCGGGTAGCGGTTCTGAGGCGTTGACTCGACCGTAGTGGTGGGGTAACACCCGTACATTGGAGGTGAAGTATTTTCCAAACACCAACAGGTCAGGATCCACACCTAGGAAACAAAGAAAGTGTTGAGAAAATTGTGTTTGTTTTGTTTTATTTTTCACTCTTTGCTGACATAGTTAAGGTCCAATTTGACTCATTACCAACTCCAAACTGGACCTTTAAACACGCTGGCTTTTTAAAAATGTATTGAACATTTTCTTCATGATAAAATCTGTGAATTTTTACTCATTTAAAGAATACAGTTGTGTAAACATTTTAAATGTAACTGTGGTTAAAAGTGATCGAAGAAGTATTCAGGTATTAAACTTGAGTAAAAGTAGCAATATCACACTGAAAAAAGCATGAAAGTAAAAGCCCTGCATTTAGAATCAGACAGAATCAATTAAAAAAGGTACATAGTATCAGAAGATAAGGAACTTTTTTGCATAAAAAAATGACCCCTACGAGTGCTATACTATTATATAGTATAGTACTTGCGTGCAAGCATTATTTTATTGTTTATGGTCGAGGTGGTGATAATGATTTTTTATTGTTGGGAAGTTGGTAACAATTCCTATAGCATTGTATAGAAGTACCTCAAATACCTTCACTACATCTCACAGGAAAATATTGTACTTTTTACTGCATTTCATTTATCTTGACAGCTGCTGATGTGGGTTACTTTGCTGACTAACATTTGGAATACAAAACATCAATGCTGTATAAAGTACCCAAAGTCACAATTGAGTAAAAGTAAAGATAACATGTTAAAATATCACTTTGGTAAAAGTGAAAGTCAACCAAGTGAGTAGTACTTTGGTAAAATTATAAAAGTATCTGACAATGAAAGTACTTAAACATCCAAAATACATGTGAAAGTAAATTATGCATATATTTAAATGTATGTACAGTATATACTGTGTACCATGGGTTGATCGATTGTTGACTTGACTTGATTATCCAGCTGGAATCATTACACTTCTAATAAAATAAATACATTTAAAATATCTGCTGTTCTCTGGCTCTGACGCAACCTGTATTCTGCAAGGTAACTAGTAGCTAAAGATATCAAATACATGCGGTGGAGTAAAAGTGCAATATTTGCCTCTAACGTAGAGGAGTGGAAGTGGAAGAGTAAATAGCAACTCAAAATTGTTCTTTAGTACAGAACTTGAGTAAATGTACTTAGTTACATTCCACATTTGACATGTTTTGAACTTAAAATAGATTAAACTACCCAACAGTAAAAAAAAATTAAAAAAGTTCAGATCCTCTCCACCTTCATCGACTGTAACGATTATGTTGAATACCCCTGGATGCATCAGGAGGCCTGATATTAAAACAATCACAGGGTTTGTTTTTATGTACACTTTGATATTTTTTGTACATTTTACAAGTAACACTAATTTGTACTCATATTTTGCAGTGCAGGACTTTAACTTGTAGTGGAGTATTTTCACAGTCTAGTTTTAGTATTTTTACCAAAGTGAAAGATCTGAATACCTCTTCCACCCCTGGTAGAATTTTAATCTGCAAAGTAACTGTTAACTACTGCAATCAAATAAATGTAGTATAGTAAAAATATTCTATATACTGTATTTCCCTCCAAATATTTGCAAAGTGGCAGAAAATGTGAAGAGTCAAAATGCAAGCAACAAGAACCTGAGCAAACCTAGGCTACTACTTTCCTGCCCTAACTGAGATCTAATCACAGGAGTAGAAATGCACCACTAGTCTGTTTCTTGTATTGAAATGTCTTAACATGTATTCTCGAGAATGTAATACAAGAAGACACATTCTATATAACCACAGACAACATGCGATTTAGGGCTCTGAGAGGCCTTTTTGCCCTTTACTCTCCTGCTCACCCTTTGTGATGTTGTAGAGAACAACGTTGCCTCTGTGGCTGAGAATGCAGCTCTCCAGTGTCGGACAGTGCAGGTGGAAGCAGTTCACGTTCTCTTGAGTGGTGTCATAATGAAAAATGGCCAGATTACAGGAAACTGTAAAGAGGACGGATGATAAAAACATGATGTGCCGTTAGAAAAGAACGATAAGGAAACATGCCACAACATAACGGACTTGACTGAGTGCGCGTTTGGACTCACAGTTCCTCGTCAGGCAGCAGGTGCGGCTGCATTTCAGCGCCGTCTCCTCCTGGTAGTGCTTGAGAAGCTGCGCTCCTCTCCTCTGAGACTCCGCGACGTCGATAAAAATCCCCGGGAAGCGTCGAATCCAGCAGTTCTTGTAGTAAGAGGTTGGCGAGCACCTCGACTCAGTGTGGCACACCAGACCCAAAACCGTCAGCAAACCCCATGTGACATTCATTGCGCGTAATGTAAATCAATGTTAAATGACAACGTCGACGGGGAACCGACATATCTGAGAGGCTGATTGCTTGGAGTTGACAGGCATGGAGTGGAAGCCAGTGGTCTGTGTTTTTTTTTTTTTTTTTACTGGTGCCAGTGACTCTCCAGGTGTGTCACAGCTACGCACCTGGAGGAGGTGGAGACCCAGCCGTGCGTAATGTGTCCAGGCTGCACCACGGCCGCTTTTAATAGACGCTGAGCAGCAATATGAGAGTGTCTTTACTGACTTAATCGCACCTGCAGCTTTAGAATGGCAATAATCCATATAGTTAAAACGAATTCTGTGACTAATATCGAAAGAAACATAATCAAATATCACTGCAAGAAATATCTTCGTGAGGTTGATCTTAATACACAATCCTCCTCAGCAAACAGAGCACCCCAGATGTTTCATTTCCCCACCACATTTTTAGTTTTTTTCCTGAACTCTTTTAGTTCACCGAAAGATTAGAATCCAACGCATGCTGTCACATCTAGCTGACAGGAAAAGACAGATTATTGGCCTTTAAAGGTTAAATTCACCCAAGGATGGCAATTCAGTCAGGTGAAGTGTTGTGTCCACAATACATTTCTGGTGCTCCACAGTCAAAACAGCATTGCAGCATTCTTGTTTGCATTTCTTGGACTTGTTTTAGAAATGTAGAGAAAAATGAAATTTAAAATGGCTCCATAGCAAACTCTCCTGATGTAATCCAAGTGTCCAGAGGCCCCAACGGTGGCTATAGTTAAGATTTTTTCTCTTTAAAGGGTGCTTTTCAAATCAATCTGGGGTCTTGGGGCTTGCAGAGACTTTGATTACACTGGACAATCTGTATGGAGCAATTTTAAAAGTCCCCTTCTACTTTATTTATTTAGGAGACTGATGCTACTCTGTTTTGATGTGAAGCTCCAGAAATTAATTGTGGTCTACAAAACTTAACCTTACTCACCTTACCAGTGTGGGGATGACTAGATAATGACTGGATTCCCATTTTGGGGTAAACTTATCCTTTAAGGACTTCTTGTCACTTTTACCTGGGAAAACTGAGATTGAATTGAAGTTTCATTCTCGACCTCTTCAACAATAATTGAAACATTTACGCTCAGTAACGTGTTGTTGGCTAATACAAGAAGGTGTTTCAATTTCATTTAAATTTCAAGACAACACTGATAAATAAAAAAAATGCCACTTAAAAAAAGAGTTAGAGTGGTGAAGAGTAAGTGAAAATTAGCTGTGTGTGAGTCACTATATCTCACTGAAATGTAAGGTAACGTGTCTTATGTTAGGTGTATCTAATGTTTTGACAAGAAATTAGACAAAAATACTTTCTGTCCCATTGTAAAGTGTAGGATAATGTTCTAACTCATACATTATTTAAACCGGCGGATTCCCCTGTGTATGAGGTTTGAATGGATCTCCACAGTGCAGGTATAACTTCACCACACCACTCTTGCTCTACTGTAAACAGGAACTAGGCTGAAAAATTCCAATAACCCCTCTCAGTTCTCTTTGTGACCAAACAAGTGGTCTGTTTTCCAGAGAGGTCAGACATCCTAGAGTGGATTTCCATAATTGTAGCAATCTGCCTAAATTCTTTCAAATGGGATTATCAGAATAAGCCTTTTGCTCCCCGGGTTCAGGATTTGCTGCACCGGTTAGGCTCTTTCTCTCGCCTTTTGTGAGCTTGTCTCGCCATCTGAGTGTCACGTTTTCACCTTACACCTGGGAGTTGAAGCACCTTTCTGGATAAAGAGCTTAAGGAATGCAGAGTGTATGTAGTACTACTTAAACTGAGGGGGTAGCATTGCATTTAAGCAGACTTGGGTCAAACAAAAACACTAATTTGCTGTCAGATTTCAGTAACATAAGCTTCAAAGCTCTTCAAAATGGATATTTGATCATTTTATTCCCCAAAAAGTTACACAATATGCTATTAAGTCTTATATATGGAATATAAGGCTAAACGAAAGAACAATTCATAACAAAACATGTTGTTGTTTTCGGGGACTTTACATAGTGCTGGTGATTATATGGGAACTGAGACTTAAGGTAATGGCCTCCAAGAAAGACTGTTGTTTTCACATTATTTATGTTAAACTAAATTGAACAGCCTGAGTATCTGAGTATCTGAGCTAAAAACTGCTTAAGTTGATCTGGATATGAGAAGTGTAATGATGTATCAACACCACCAGATGGCGACAGTCACTTCCATTAAACAATTCCATACTACACACTGACAAATTTACAATATACTTATTTGAATATTCTTCTTATCAAGAATTATTATTAGTAAATGATGTGCACAGATGGATGTAAGTTACACTGTGCCAATGCATGAAATACTAAGTTGATTAATTGATGAGTAGATTGACAGAAACCTTTGGTTATGGTGTCTATTGTTTCAGTCATCAAGCTAAAACCATTTCTTGGTTCAGACTCTCAAATCTGAGGATGTGCTAACGCTACTTCTCTTTGTTTATTTATTTTTTATTTTTTTTTGTTTTATTATTGGAAATTAAATACCGCTGAGTAATCTGACTGAGGATGTCACCTCACTGAAGTCGAGTTATTAAATATTACGCTACTTTGTAGAGACTGAAAAATAACCATCAGCTTAATTACAACTGATAATAGTTGTAATCTGTAACTCTAGATACTTACCTATTTGTTTTCTGATACCTCTGTGGAGCAGTACCACCAACACCATCTACAATCAGTTGTAATGATGCTGCAAACAGCTCCTTCATTTCCTTTGTGGATTGCATTCTGGAACAGTAGTTCCTTTCAACAGCACACTCAAAAATTAAGCAGGGGTACTGAATTGTTTGAATTAATTTACTTTTGCCATCCTTATGAAGCACAGCAAGCTATATTTCTAACTGCATCTTTCAAAGTTAAAACTACCTAAATACAACCTGATGATGTGACAAGACATCTGAAATGATCAAGATGCATGATTGCCTTCTACAGCCATAATATAAATACTTGCAATAGTAACTACAAGTGAAACATTATATAGGACAAGACAAGACTGCACATGATGTATACACTACTATGAGTACGCCACGTATTGCAGTCAATTGCAAAACATAGACGAGTAAACACAGTTGTTATGTAAGAAACACTTGTATTTTCATCTGACACGTCAGGGCAAGTTACAGTTGCAGACAACCTCTGTAATCAGCTTACAGATCTAAATCTGGTTCAAGTTAGCAGTGTTATTATGTGCCTTTTGTTGTAGTCAGATAATTTTCAATCAAAAAACAGTAAGACAATACAAGAAACATTTAACATTAAACATCAAACAAAGTGAATACAATAGCTCTTTCAAATCATTTTTAGCCAATTATCTTCATAACTCTGTTAAGAGGACGTGATGTGGCACTGTACATAATTACTCAAATGCTCAAATAACACAAAAGATTGGCACAAAAAGACAGTGATATTTTATGGATGTGCATAGGAGGAATTCTCAGTCTACTTTTATCATTTTTTCCCCCATGGTTATCTATATTTAAGTCACTAGGTGGCACCCTGAGGCTGCCCAACTCCTCCGTAGCAAACATCCCCTGCACATGCATGTGTGTAAAACAATCTAAATGAAAAACAAGCACTAGTAAAATGAGATGAAAAACACCACCAATGACAACTTTCTCATGCAGGTCTTGTTGGCTAGGTTTGGCTCCTTTGGTATTACGACCACAGTGTGTCATGGTCCTCTTCTGTTTTCTCCTGCCACCTTTCACACAAAGCTTGTTTCAGCTTCCACAATCCCAAATCCGCCTCTTCTTCAGCAGTAGTAGTGTCCCTGGGCATGCTAACAAAACAAGTGTTTCTCTGGGCTCCTCACTGAGCCGTGTGGTTTCAGCTTTAAGCTCACGGAGGAAGTAGTCCATTGTTTAACGTTGTTGCTCACTGAGGTGCTACAATGGGTCTGGAGCAGGTAAGTTCCAACTATGTAACTGTGTCAGTCTTTGACTAGCCTGTAAATATGATGCTGTGCGCCGTGCTCACTGGTGGACACCTCAAAGACGTAAGCTATGCACAGGAGGGTCTCCAGTGTGTCCCTGTTAGTCACCACCTGCGGACGAACACAGAAGAATGTTCAGTCATGCTGTGGGGGAGAAGTATTTAATGGATTGCATCATGAAGGAGCCACAACCATAGGACAAATTGCCCCTTAAATAAAAAAAATAAATTAAAAAAGGAGTACAGACAGTATAAACTAATAATCTAAACAGTCCAATGAACCAGCAACAGTTGTGAAGAAAAATAAAGTCATTCTTGAGGATCGAACTCCATCATAGAGGCAGTGGACAATATGAATGATAAATAACTGGTAGTAAAATCCTAATATCAACCCAACGTGTCTTAATTAAATCAAACTGATTTAAAGTATTTCGGTGAGTTAAAAAGGTTAGTTATAAATCTTCATCTTATGCACAACTCTTTATTTACCACTGTTTGTGGGAATGCAAATGCAAATTCTAAGAAATGTTTTTAACTTACAGACGGCTGCCTTAACAATTGATCGTTGGTCAATCATTAATAATACATTAAATATGTAACACTGATATAGTTAATAGAGATGTCAAATCTATTTAAACACTAAATAATACACTACAAACTGTCACACACGATTGCTCTGGTCAAAATTTGTGTTTGCAAATACAGCAGGAGTGTGACGATGCAACAAGAGCACAACTTCAGCAATTCCTGTAACAGAACTTGTTACATGAGGCGTATCGATCCATTGTGCTCAGCCTTGCAATGAGGAATCTGTGCCCACATCTGTTCTCTTTGTGTGTGTTCGTGTGCACGTCTGTTAATGAGCTGTTCATGGTTAATATGAGCTAAATCAGCCCATTGAGAAACCTAATGACATGCTGCCATGTCGTCGTCAGTGTGGGCTCAATATGGTCATTGTCCCTTGGCAAGTAGGAATGCAGCCGCCGATGGAAGGGACACCAATGTCTTTGAACTCTGGTGTTGAGGACCACTTTGTTACTATGGTGATATAGTCCAGTATACAGGAACACACCGGCTCATTCGCAAAGGTCCAAGTAAGAGTGGAATGGGCAAAATGTTTTAAGTAAGAAACCATAAAAAGGTTCAACACGTGGTGAGAAGCTGCTGCCAGCTGTTAATGGTCAGTCGCAGCACAACCATATTCAGCACTTTCCTGTTTCATATGCTTTACAACAGCAGGATGCCTTCAAAAAGCACTTCAAAAATGACTGAAGTACTCTGTACATATACTGAATATCCATGTGGCCCTGAGTGCTTTATCCTCTCTGACTCGAATGAATGAAACTGTAGGAATGATGGAGGACGATGTGTGTGTATTAATGCTAAAACAAGACAAAAAACAGATAATAGGGCTGAAACTAATCATTTAACATTTTTGTTATAGATTAATGAATCATTTTGTCCTTAAAAGGGTTTAAAAAATTGTGAAAAATGCCTAGAAACTAAAGTGATGTCTTCAGATTGTGTCATTTGTCCAACCAGCAGTCTAAAACCCAAAGACTCTTCATCTACAATCACAAATGTCAAAGAAATGTGTATCATATGTAATTTCTTACATTAAGGAGCAGAAACCTGTAAATGTTTGACAGTTTTGTCTGAGAAAACAGACATAAAAACAATTAATTGATTATCAAAATAGTTGGCAATTCATTTTCTTTTGATTTACTCTTCAACTTATCATCGCAGCTCTACATCATAAGCAACATTTTCTAGTCAGGATATTCCAACAGACCTAATACAGTGCATAAGTCCATGAGAAAAGTGTTGACATTCCTGAGTATCATATTTTATAATATCTAAAATGTTATATTAAGCTTTCTAAAATAGTTCTCAAAGCATCATTGAGATGCAACATTTTGAGAAATTCATTTATTTGCTTTCTTACCCCTGTGGAGGACTAAAATGGCCAAAATTAGAAATGAATCAAGATATATAAAAAAATAGCTCAGTAACAAGATACAACTCTTGTGCTCTAAACATAAAGGTAGCAACAGCAGCCGCTTAGTTTAGCTTAGCATGAAGACTGAGAACAGCTAGCCTGGCTGCATCCAAAGGTTAAATAAAAATCAATGCTGGCAAAGACAGTGGAACAAGAAAACCTCCCGTTATTCCAACTTGGAAGTTTTCCTTATTGTGATCATTATTCCAAGATGGTTACCGCACTACTGATCTTGTAGTCACATGAGTTAAATATTGTAAATTAGCTTCATTAGGGTTCATGAATAACTGATACAGAGCTTAGCTCCTTTTAAATGAGGTCAACTGAATGAGTTAATATTAGATGTAGACTAGACATGGTCAAGACTGTGCCCTTGCAGCCATGTTGACAGCACTCTGTTGACACTGTGTTTTTTTTTTTCAACAGGCAGGAGAGAAAACATACCTGTCAGAAATTCTATATATCTCTATAATTACTAGTCGGACGTTGACATGTATGTTTTTTGCCAATCAGAGCCTGGCAGCTCACAGTGACAACAAGACTTATGGTGCACACAGCCCCTGTAAAACCAAAATTTGTTGCCGTTACGCTTTAGTTATAGGACAGATTGAAGAAACAAGATATAACATTGTGAGCTTTATGGATGCTGATATGCTAAGCTAAGCTAATGGGAAGCTTCTCATCTAACTCTCAGCAAGAAAGGAGTGTATTTGTAAGTGTATTTCAAACTATTCCTTCAATACTTAACAGAATACCCAAATATCTTATCCAATACCAGAATAGAATCATACAAACAGACGAAAGCACTGAGGTCTCCACCCTTTATACACACATGTACTATATATCCCTGATTTCTGTGTGTACCTGTAAGATAGTGAAGTTCTCCAGTACGCTGTTCATCATGTACTTCTCCGGCAGGTGTTTAAGCTTGTGGATGAAGTTGATCATATATTCACATAACGGTGAGCGGTGGATTCGAAACACATAGCGCCCATTCTCGAAACGTGCGTACTCCGTCTAGGGAAAACAGATACAATACACAAGTAAAGCCTGCAGTCCAATATATGTAAACATAAACTATGTGTAAAAGGAATTTAAAACACATTAAAGGGTGAAATGTGAAATGTGTTGTGAAAACAACAAGGATACATATCCAACTAAAACTCAATTAGATGCATTGGATGAGAACATCTAAGTGATAAGCTGCAATATGTGTAATATACCTAATGCAGCATATGGCATGCCAGATATGACGATAAACATATTTCTTGTGACAACTGTAATCAAATGACGAAGCTATTAAATATCATCATGTGGCTTACTGAGGCAGATGGCTCTACCTACGGATGTTTGTGTGTTTGTGTGTGTGTGTGTGTGTGTGTGTGTGTGTGTGTGTGTGTGTGTGTGTGTGTGCGTGTGTTTATATTGTACAATCCATCAGCAGCGGATGGGGGCAGGGCCCCTATTGTGTCTAGTTAACGGGAAGCATAACAGTTAGTCATGCAGGGGAGATTTGTGAATCACGTCAGTTTCCTGACCACAGATCAGCGGCAAGTGACTGGAATCCGTCTCCACCAGCAGCAGTTATTCACTCTTCTGGGTGATAATAATGGGTTTTGATGTGGTCATGACCTCTTGATGTTGAAATGTCACACATTTATCCAGCAATCAGTGATGCAAACTTCAAACTACTGTTGATAATTGTTGGACCCATATTACTCAAAAACATTGGATTTCCCAAATAACATGATGCACACAAAGTAAGATCAAAAACTTTAATAACATCGAACAAAAAAATGCTTTTTAGTGCATTTATAGGCAAAGGCCACTGTGTCTTTCATAACAATCATTGAATAAAGCAATGAAATATGGTTTATCATTTCTGTATTATAATGTCTTAATCCTACTGCAAATTTAGATTCATTACCAGAGACCTGAAAACAAGAGAAAACAAGCTTTTGGGCATTGTAGGGCAGCCCAAAAAAAAGCCTAAAAAAACAGTTTGTCGCATACACATCCTTCGAACAACTTAAATTGGAATGAATGGATGCCATCCAGGAACACAACATCCTTGTCTCTTAATATGTTCATGACACTCAACCAACTGGATGTTTCAGGCTGCCCATATTAAGCCTAAGACTTATTTTAAGCCACAATCTTCCCTGTAGCTGCAAAGCTAAAAGCGTTAGTGTGCAACCTGACTGAAGTGGGTGCACGTCAAGGGTGTAAATATTGTCTTTTCAAATTGATCTGGGATCTTTGGGTTTCTGTAAATTTGGGATTACACAGGACGAGTTTCATTTTTTCCTGATCTGCTTCAGTTGTTTAGAAGAAAGTTTCAATCCTGTTTTGCAGTGAAGATCCAGAAACATTTTGTGGACTACCTATACCTCTGCATGGAGGGGGGTGGATAGTGACTGAATTCTCATCTTTGGGTGAACTCATCCTTTAAAGTTCAATAATCTGGTTTTCCCTGCCAGCTAGATGTGACAACATGCTTTATGTGCTGACCATGGCATGATGATGTCATGGTATTACCACGCTACATCACAGTTGGGTGTCGTTACAACTACAAAAGATCACACCTGACCACACCCAGTTGGGTGTGTGTCAGGGGTTCAAGTGACTTTCAAACGATAGAGGCCAGTGCAGATGTTTTGTTGATCCAAAATATAGTGTGGAGTTACTTTTTAAACCAACACTAAAAATGGTGAGTAAAGAATAACAAGGTGACATAAATGAGCATATCTGTAACATAACTGTGTTCTCTCATCTGGATCTCGATGCCCTCGGGCTGCTAGAACATGTACGATTGCTATAAAAATATCAAGGTTTGCCTTTTCTTACCTCCACTTTCTCCACAACCTGCTTGCCAAAGGAGCAGACTTTGGTGGATGAGGTGATTATCATGTTCTCAGAGCTTTCATACTGACTGGAAACACCATAGAAGAAGCTGCTGTCATCCTGCAGGTTTACACTGAGGTCCGCCTAGAGGGAAGAAAAACACAACATGTCAGGATCAACTAACATCAATATACACCTGTCAGTCTGACCAAAAAGGACCAAGGATTGCAGCCTGCTGGTTTATGAGCATGGATGAGACTTCCTGCTCCACATCGAGCATCTAAAATCTCGAGGATATAAAGTACCAGCTCCATAATCTACAACAGAATATCAAGTTCTGCTTCTCTGCTCACAGCTATGGATCTCAAGGAACATGTGTGTCAGTTTTACAAAGACATCGACAAGAGTGTTACGGCTCAACAAAGCTTGAGAGTGACTCTGTAAAGCCAAGAGGCATCCAATGGCCAGATCCTTGTTAACCCAATGTAACGCTGTTAAATCCGGCCTCGAGATTCTGAAGATGCTGATTCTCATGATGCTTTGTGTGTGTGTGTGTGTGTGTGTGTGTGTGTGTGTGTGCGTGTGTGCGTACGTGCGTGCGTGTGTGTGTTGTAAGACGATAATACAGAAGATTTTGAAGGCCACTTGAGGAACCCATAAAGGTAACAGCTCACATGCTCACAACTGTTGAAATGTTGAGATTTAAAAACATCTGGGAGCCCTTAACGGTGCAATTTGTGAGAATTGGCCACCTTTCAAAGTCATGCTCAACACAAACAGGGGGCAGCATATCTGAAAAGTAACCGCTAACTGTAGCTGCAGTTAGCGGTTACTTTTCAGTAACCACTAACTGGCTAACCGAGCTTACTTTTTTTAGTAAGCTCGGTTAGCCATGCATCTAGTGGTCCAGTTTGGGAGCTCGTAGCACTAGAGGAGTGTTGTTTACACCACTGGCACAGGAATGTTGGAGCTAGTTGGAGCTCGTTAGCATGTATCTCTGCAACACAAAACATATACTTAATTTCTTCATATTCTGTTGATAATTTGAGATAATCTTTGAATGTTTTCAACAACAATTCCTCCATAATGCACCTTTAATTGGAACCTTATACATTTTTTTGTTTCAAAACATGATTCTTAAATCTAGTATAAACAAAATACTCCTAAAGAAAAGAATAAAGCAACATCTGAAACTCATCGAATGTCAAATATTTGTGTACTCGTCTCCATGTCAAAAATGTTTCCTCACAACTTAAAGTTAAATTCAAAGCTCCAGTGTGTAAGGTTTAGTGGCATCTAGCAGATTACCACCAATGGAATACCCCTCAACCCACCCAACCCTACGGTGGCTGTTAAAAATGCAGAGAAACACCAACGGTTTGGTCTGTTCTATTATGAATATTATATTCAATTTCTGCCCCTACATCCCACACACTAGACCTTTAAAGGCAGTACAAAGTCACATTTCTCACCCTCATGTGGATGTGGATCCACCTTTCTCTGATCCTCTAGTCTAAGTTTCAACTGAGGCCACTATAATCTGATTTTGAATCAGACTGAGGTGCCGTCTCCTCCGTCAGACAGCTGGCCTGTTTTACCTTTTCCCCTGTCGGGCTCATGTCTCCTAATGGGCCATTGAGACACCGCTCAGCCTCCTCTCATCTCTTCATCACCCTGTTCATCTTCATCCCTGGCTGGTGTAATTCCTCTATTTGTCTTCATCCCTGGGGCCTAGTGACCCTCCCCGAACCGCCATTCCCTGCTTCCCTAACAGCCTGCGAGGGAATTCATCCAATTACAATCATCAGCGTGCAATTGGCTGATTAGATCATGGTGGCCAGGCTGGCTGTGTAACAATTTAGCAGAGCCAGCTCAAATCGGATTCCCTCGGCACTTCAAAGGCGTGAGACAATCCGTTAGGACAGGGCCACGGGCGCTGAGGGGTGAGGAGGACGGTGGGGAGAAGGGCAGGGCAGCCAG
>OMLP01041449.1:0-20045 GCA_900302685.1 Spondyliosoma cantharus | reverse complement strand
AAAACAAAACTAGGCCTATACTAATCTTTAGTCAACCAAAACAAAACCCTGTCTTCTCTAAAAAAAAGAGTGTTCAAAACAACTGTCAGAAGATACATGAGTGACACTGCTCCACCGCTAAACTAGTGTATCTAGACAGAGTTGACTAGGTGATGAAATATATAGGGTACCCCAGACTTACCTAACTCCCTTCCCCACCACAATCTGTTATATCCAAAACAAAAATACAAGGGTGTCAGAGAGTCTGTCATGAAGGGAAAAAGGCAAAATGAGAGAAAGAGAGCTCCTTAACAGGCTCCCTTTTATTGGGCCTCCAGTCAGGTGATTCGCTGTGGCAGAAATTAAGACCAAAGGAGGCAGTGCTTCATGTCCTCTCAGGTGCAGCTCGTCTCATGGTCAGCACCTGAAGGAAAAACTAGGGGAGGGAGAGACACAAGTGAGCAAAACGGACAATAAACCCGATGCCCCTGCTGGGCATGTAACACTGACCCTGAAGAGTTATGATAATGATGCTGCGGATTTGGATGTGAAATCTTGAGTCATGCATCACTAACGCAGTCGGAAAGTCTTAAATTGCTCAATGTCTTCATCATGAAGTTTTTTAAAGGCTCTGATGCTGCTCAGTGTTTCCCAGCATGCTTCAGGAGGGATTATTATAGCTGATATTAATGAGAGAGTTTACTCCTACTTGGGTTTTTTACTTTCTAGTTTGAGGTTTACACACACTGAAGGTGGAAGTGAATCATGTAGGGTCAAACATGAACAGAGCCTTCAGGAGCTGCAGAGGGCCAGAATTTGAGTTAAAAACATTTAAAAAAAGAAAAATGTCTGCTGAAGTAAGTGTGCTAACCTCGCCCCATCCTCTTTCCTAATAATGCAAGAGATAATAGTCTCATAGCCCCCATAGTTTTTATTGACAGATACACTATATTGCCAAAAGTATTAGCTCACCTGCCTTGACTCGCATATGAGCTTAAGTGATATCCCGTTCTTAATCCATAGGGTTTAATATGACGTTGGTCCACCCTTTGCAGCTATAACAGCTTCAACTCTTCTGGGAAGGCTTTCCACAAGGAGTGTGTTTATGGGATTTTTTGACCATTCTTCCAGAAGCGCTTTTGTGAGGTCACACACTGATGTTGGACGGGAAGGCCTGGCTCTCAGTCTCAGCTCTAATTCATCCCAAAGGTGTTCTATCGAGTTGAGGTCAGGACTCTGTGCAGGCCAGTCAAGTTCATCCACACTAAACTCTCTCTAACCATGTTTTTATGGACTTTGCTTTGTGCACTGGTGCACAGTCATGTTGGAACAGGAAGGGGCCATCCCAAAACTGTTCCCACAAAGTTGTGAGTTTGGGAGCATGGAACTGTCCAACATCTCTTGGTATGCTGAAGCATTCAGAGTTCCTTTCACTGGAACTAAGGGGCCAAGCCCAGCTCCTGAAAAGCAACTCCACACCATAATCCCCCCTCCACCAAACTTTACACTTGGCACAATGCAGTCAGACAATACCGTTCTCCTGGCAACCGCCAAACCCAGACTCATCCTCCATCAGATTGCCAGATGGAGAAGTGCGATTCGTCACTCCAGAGAATGCGTCTCCACTGCTCTAGAGTCCAATGGCGGCGTGCTTTACACCACTGCATCCGACGCTTTGCATTGCACTTGCTGATGTATGGCTTGGATGCTGCTCGGCCATGGAAACCCATTCCATGAAGCTCTCCATGCACTGTTCTTGAGCTAATCTGAAGGCCACATGAAGTTTGGAGGTCTGTAGCGATTGACTCTGCAGAAAGCTGGCAACCTCTGCGCACTATGCGCCTCCGGCATTTTATGTGGCCTACCACTTCGTGGCTGAGTTGCTGTCGGACCCAATCGCTTCCACTTTGTTATAATACCACTGACAGTTGACTGTGGAATATTTAGGAGTGAGAAAATTTCACAAGTGGACCTGGTACACAGGTGGCATCCTATCACAGTACCACGCTGGAATTCACTGAGCTCCTGAGAGCGACCCATTCTTTCACAAATGTTTGTAGAAACAGTCTGCATGCCTAGGTGCTTGCTTTTATACACCTGTGGCCATGGAAGTGATTGGAACACCTGATTTCAATTATTTGGATGGGTGATTGAATACTTTTGGCAATATGGTGTATATTTAATTTGTTCAAATAATAAATGAACAAAAAAAATCTCACAAAATGTAAATAAATGCAATTACTTCTGTGTTCCTTAAAAAACAGAAATATACAACTGTTCATTGTCTAAGACAAGCCAAGTTGCCTTGTTAACTCATCGCTAAACCTAGTAGGAAGTCAAAAAGTTCCAAGTTGGAAACTTTGAATGAGTCAAAATAAGGTTTACAGTATCAGGCAAGTCTGCTGGACTTTCCTGAAAACATTTAGCTTCAGCCCCATACCTCTGCCCCGGCCAAAAAACCCCAGAGGAAAACCAAGAAGAAGGCAAGAAAGAAGAGTAAGAGACAAAGAAGATCAGAAAATCTAAAATTGAAGATGACGTCACAGCTAGTCTAGAGCCAATCACGGTATGAAACAAACAAAAAGGACATGTTGTGTGAAACATGAGGGTGACAGAAAATGTAACTGGTTTATTTAACTTTTTTTGTTAAAAAGCAAAACGCAAATCAGATGCAAACGTTAAGACATGCTGAGTTACACATGTGGAGGATCATCCATTTCTCAATATAGAAATGGACAAACACAACTTTATGTTACAGTTAAAGAAACTCTTCAACTCTCTGAACTTTGTCTTTATTTCATCAAGCAGCAGGAAGATGCTGCCAGACTGCTGACACACACACACACACGGACACAAACACACACAAACACACTCTCTGCTGACTGTTTCACTTCTTGTTCTGATTGTGAAACCCGATGACACGAATCTTCAACTGTCACATGAAGTTTCACAACAAATCTGATTATTGATCAAATCAGCGATCGATCAGGAACACCTGATGAACACAGGTGATCTTTACTCATTTAAGGTCAACTAATATGTAAGCAGGTTGTACTGTGGTTCTTTAGCTCAGTGGACACACTCATATCTTTTCAGTTAACACTTTTCTCTGAATTTCAGAAAAGCATTTCAAATTTGCAGTCTGAGGTCTGAATCAATACTGAGATCAGGGCTGACAGAGCTACAGCAGCACATGTTCATGGTGTAATAGATAGTGTGTTTCCTGTGTAGACAAATCCCTTTACTGGGATTTGCGAGGTGTTTTGTATTTACAGTTGACTTGTTAAAAAACCTAAAAATGTTTCTTAAAAAGAACACAAAATCTTTCATCATTGGACTAAACTCGATTGCTGGAGGCTCCGATTTTGTCCACAGGCCGCTGTTTGCTAACCACTGCTGTAAAAGATGAATAATTAAATCCAAAGTGAAGCCTGAGTGCCTCCATATGTTAACAGAACAGACATTTAGAGGTTTCTATTATTCTAATAATCTTATGAACATATGATTCATCAGGTTGAAAGCAGACAGTTGGTTTTATGAATCATACTTTCAAAAAACAAATGTCACAGGAAGTGATGTCAGAGATTTGAGAGACGAATAGAAAATGGGATAAAGGTCATACATTTCTGCTAGTTCTCCTTAAATGTTTCTTTAATGGATGGCCTAAATGTTTCTCAAAACATCCCACGTTTATGTTCTGAAAGTTTATTTAACTTAATTTCTGACTGACCAGGTTACATACTACAATACCCATGAGGCTCTGCTTTTGTTGCTGTGCAGAAGAAGCCAGTCAGAGTTTTGGTGAACAAAAGCACTTGGTAGCTGAATTTAAAAGCAAAATAATTGAAGCTGCAAGTTGTTTTCATTTTTCTTCACAGTGTCATCTGTAGAAGTTTAAATGCACCTTGGGAGCTGTAGTTTACGGTTGCAGAATTTATATTTCTTCATCGATAGAAAGTGTTTATTTTACTGGGACAAATCTTAGTGCGCTACTTTACTCTGCTGTTTACTCTTTGACTTTTATTAGCGACCATATGTTTAGTATGTTAGCAGCTGTTTGGAGGCCCACACCCGCAGTTGTAATGTTAGCCTTCGCAATGAGCGTTGGTGTGTCGTGTTCATTGTTTCTGTGACTTGTTAATTAGTTATGTGGTGCTATATTGCTATATTGAGTTAATCAGTTGTCACCCTAAGATAGCATATTAAATGTGTCGCATCAGTTTGAGCCTGTGAGACATCTTTCTGGGCACCGCTACATAAGGAACATGCCCAGATCTACAGCTATGTAACGTGGCTGTTGTATCTGTTGGCTGAGACACCTCAATCAAAACAAACATATCTCTAAACATCTTCATTAATTGAACAGGACCTATAAATCCTATTTAAACCTATTTTTATCCTAAAAATCAGAGGGACATGAGAGTAAAAACTGAAGTTATGACTTCAGTCGTCTTCACTGCAGGTGATCAACATGACATTCAACCCGCTGCCATGACGATGGGCGCTGCCCAGTCAGATGCCCACTCTCAGCCAAGGCTGTTGGACCTGGTCCAGGATCAGCAGCAGGAGCAGCCGTGGAAGAAGGATGTCCTGGATCTCCTGAAAGAACTGGTCGTAATCCAGAAGGAGATGGCTAAGAGCCAAATCCAGGTGGTTGAACTGCTTGGCACACTGGGAACACAGGTGGGTCGAGTTTGGTTCAGTTCAGTTCAGTTTAAATTAAGTTAAGTTAAGTTAAGTTAAGTTTTATTTAGGTTTAGTTTACTTTAGTTTACCGTATTACCTCAACTAAAAGCCACATCTCAAATAATAGCCGGGAGCATGTTTGACACAAATGATACAAGCTATAGATAAACACAAGGGTGAACAAACTACTGTCACCTGCCGTTTCTGTAATTTAATGTAATTTCCATCTGTTTAATTTATGAAACTCCACAATCTAATTGTGCTAGTTTCAACATTTTGTTATACTGATCAAAAGCGTTATTGTCCTGTTTCAGACACTGCAGATATGTTAATGTCCTTTTATAGAAAGGCTTAAACAAGGTTTAGTTCATATCATATCTTTGGTTTGGTTTAGTCTATCTCAGGTTGAGTTTAGTTAATCTCAGTTTAATTCAGTTTAGATAATGTTAAGATAAGGTTCAGTTTAATTTATCTCAAGTTTATATGATTTAAATAAAATTTAGACAAGGTTTAGTCAAGTTTATCTCAGGTTTATGTAGTTAAGATTTAGATTTTTTTCAGATTCAGTCTCACTTAAAGTCTGGATTTCCGGAGCAGATACACTATAACCAGTCCAGAATGCACTAGTCTAAGCTGGTTTTAGATAAACTGTGCCATATGCTGATAAACAAGGTCACATTTGAATTATATTATCATGTACATCTGACATCTAATTTTATTGTAACTGAGCTAACCATTGTTCTGACGTTTTGTCCTCAGAGTTCCCAGCAGATCCAGGATCTGCAGAACGTGGCTCGTCATCAGAGTCTCCTGGTCGAAAACCACCAGGCTTTACTGCTGCAGACATCCCGCATCGCTACCCACCTGCAGGACATGAACAAGAAACCCCCTGCCCTGGAAATCACTGCTCCGGGCCATTAAGATCCTCTGATTGTTCACAGGCAGCCAATGAGATCCTCCGTTTGTACTGACAGTGGGATATGTTCTAAGCCAGCCAATTAGGTTGATTTGTTCTGACTGAGCTGGCCAATGATTTACATTTTCTATCAGCTAACCAATGAGATTGTCAGTTTATCAATGGTAATCAGTATTCTGACATTAATAATAAAAGCATTAATACTTGTTTTTCTTGAAATAAGATTAAGAAAATTGCTTCAACCGAATACATTGTTTCATGAAATCAAAAATAGAAGTGATGAAGCATCACTGGATGAGCTAACAAACAGTTTGTTGTCGTACATCTTCTGTGTATCACCTCTTTTTTTCTGATCTAGAATAAAATTATGTTATATCATCCATCCATTGTTGCGTTCTGTTTTCTACTCTGTCAATTGTTAGTGTATCATAGTATTAATATTCAGTATTGTGTGCGGTCACGTAACACCATGGCATTTATATTAAATTTGCTATCCCTGTGCAATATTCTCTGAAGCATTCAATGAAGTATAGAAAAAAGAACAATTTTAATAAACAAAGTTAACCACCAGGTTTCAAACATAGTATTGTTCATTTATACTCAGTTTTTATCCAGGCTTACTGCATGGCTTCATGGATGGGCACCTCTTTTATTCAGGCTAAAATGTCTCAACTACTGGTAAAGGGATTGTGAGGAAGTTCATTTTACACATTACCTTTCCCCAAAGGATGAAATAATGACATTGGTGATCAATGTATCCTTATCATGTGAAATGATAAGGGGAATTAAAAATGTGCAGGACAGATCATAGAATTTGGTTCAGAAATTCATTGTTGCCAAACCTCCCGTGGGAAATATCTGTCTCTTTTGTTGATAAATGCTGGTTTCTAACTGTGCCTGTCTTCTGTGTGTTGCTAATCAGGAGTGTTGTGTAGGTTCAACTTTATGCAGATTTCCTCTGACATGGGGGAGCGACAACCTGGAGATAAATGATTAGCTGGTTTCATGTTACCTGGTGATAAAATAATATTTGGATATAATTTCAGTTTGGTAGCAGCATCATTCAGGAAATAAAATATTTATGCATCACTATATTCTTTTGGTTTGGATAAAGGTGTAGTCTATACTCATTACCACAGGTGTGGTCAGGTGTTGTTTTTCAGAATTATTGAACTGATTTACTGTTGATTGTTTCAGAGCCTCCTGGTCCTCCATTGGTCCATCTGAACTCTGACTTCCTGCCAAACCAAACTGAGGTGGTTCTGACAGCCAGTACCCCCTTCACCCTCAGTTGTCATGGTAATGGCTCGGTCCGATGGTCCTCTACTGCGTTCAGTCTGATGTACAATGACAATCTGCAGGATCTGGTGCAAGTACAGAGGTCAAACCCCAGGCACACCGGGACGTACCGCTGTGGGTACACCAACCAGAGCCTGGAACACCTGTACACGTGGATCCACCTGTATGTCAAAGGTAAGATGCGCTGAGGCCACACCCCCTGCCAGAGTCAGGCAGATTAATTCAGTTTTCTTAAAATGACCTTGATTTCCCATTTCCCCTTCTCTCAGATCCTGCTCACCCCAACAGCATTTTCGTCACATCTCGCAGGACCCCTCATGTCAAAGAAGACCAGGACTTCCTATTCAGGTGTCTGCTTACCGACCCGTCAGTCACTAACCTCACCCTCCAATCAGAGGGCAGCAATGGGGGAAGTGGGCGGGGCCTGCCCCAGGGCATGAATGTGAGTTTTGACCCCAAGAGAGGAGCCTTGATCCGAGACCTGCAGAAGTCGTTCAACGGACGCTACTTTTGTTCAGGCTGGAAGGACGGACAGCAGTTCAAATCCGAAGCTGTCGACCTGCGGGTGGTCCCCAGTAAGACCTGTCCAACTACCTGTCTCTGTCTGTTTACCTGTCTGTCTGTACACCAATCTATTCATCTGCGGACATGCCACTAGTTCCCTAAAAATTTCTGACTGTGACTTCCTGTAAACTTGCTGGTGGTCCACATTGATACCCATCTCTCTGTTGGTCTGTCTTGGGTTATGTCCAATTCTTGTCTCCCCAGTGACATGTCTGTCTACCTGTCTGTCTGCAGGGTTGCGTCATCCTCCCTCCGTGTCTGTCAGTCAGGCTGTATTGGTCCGTCTGGAAGGAGAGAAGATGGAGGTCACCTGTGTGAGCAGTAACCCCAACCATTTCCACAACCTCACCTGGACAGACCCAAGCAAAAAGGTCAGAGATCAGAGGTCACATGTGTGTCTTAACATCCAACAAACTGTCTGTTTTGATTTTCATTGGTTGTTTGTTTGTTCCAGATGCTAAAACTTCCTGTTAACCGTAAACTGTTTGATGGCCGCCATTACATGGAAAGCACTCTGAAGGTCTCTGCTGTCAGTCAGATACACAGTGGAACCTACACCTGCACAGCTGTCAATGATGCTGGAGTCGCCACGGCAACCACACAGCTCAGAGTTCTAGGTATAAACATTTGGTGACAACACAAGATAATAAATCTCTGGGATTAATATTTTATTAATCTGGAATTAGATCAACTCTAGAGAGTTCAGGAATAAAATTAAGGGAATGACATAAAAACTTGTTAGAGCAACATAAAAATTCAAGCAACAAGATAACTTGATCAAGTGATAGCGTGATCAAGATAATAAACTTGGGAGAACAAGATAATAATTTTCTGCTGGTTTCAGTGCCAAATGACCCTCTGCATGAACATGTATAG
Organism: Spondyliosoma cantharus; assembly: GCA_900302685.1. NCBI lineage: Eukaryota > Metazoa > Chordata > Actinopteri > Spariformes > Sparidae > Spondyliosoma > Spondyliosoma cantharus. The sequence continues at coordinate 11,725 of OMLP01041449.1, read as the reverse complement.
ACTGATCTTAGGGTGATATTTACTGTCTCTTCCCTTTACCTACCAGACGGCCCCTACCTGTGGATCTACCTCCAGCCGATGCAGCATGCTAACACTAACAACAAGACCACAGGAGTCAACGAGGACCTGGTTGCTAACATTAGCAGCATGCCAATGAAGGTGCAAGGACAGCTTGAAGCTAAAATTAGCAGTGGTTCACTAGAAGTGAACAAGGAACTATTCGCTAATGTTAGCACCAATAAAATTGATGCAAATGGAGATAGCAGTGTTAATGTCAGTGGCAGCAGCATGGTGGAGGTCTATGAAGGTCAAGATGTGATGCTGACCTTTGTGATAGAGTCATATCCTACAATCATGAACCAGAGCTGGACGACACCAACAAAGGACAAGAACAACAACAACATGGTGTACCAGGAGACCTACACTGCTAATGGCTACAGGTTAGCATGCTAAGAGCTGCAGACTAGTATTATGAGACTTCTACCATAGATCAGGCAAAGACCTGCTACACAACAATACCACTTTTAGGTTTGTTTATTGTTGATGTTATAGTGGTATTGTTTATTTTAAGGTTTGTCAAGCTACAGCAGCCAGATTTGTTTGTTAAGGTTGCATTGTTGGTGATGGTATCAGGCCCAGCAGCTTTACGCATATTCATGCCATTGTTGATGTTGTTTATTAAGGTGGTATTGTTGGTATTAAGGTGGTGTTTGTCATGGTTAAGGTCGGAAGCGAGTTTGCTGTTGCGGCGACTTCGTCAGGAGGATCGCGGTCAATACTCATTCCACTTCTCCAACTCGTTCTTTAGCGGCTCACATAACATCGACCTCCAAATTTACCGTGAGAAACTTTGAATCATATAATTTTCCCACCTGCTTTTTCTTCTCATCTTCTTCTTCTTTTTCTTCCTCTTCCTCAATACCACAATTTTTCATTTTCTCTTTCTGATGATCACACAATCTATTTATTCTGGCAACCTGTAAATCTTGAATCTGTCATTAATTTCATAATGGTCAGGAGAAATAATTTATTACTTTCTTTTTTCTTCGTTTTACTTTCTTAATTTTTTTTCTGCCATTGTTTTAATCTTCTGAGTTAAGGATACATAAAAAAAAAATTACATTATTTTCCAGGTTCTCCGAGTGCTGTAGTCAGTGTGGAGAATGACACTTTGACCTGCAGAAGCTCTGGATATCCACTACCCACAATCCTCTGGTACACCTGCCCAGGGTTCCAGGACACGTATGTACCCACCAGATTTACAGTGATAACTTCTCCCAGCACCCCCTACAGGCTGCAAAGTTCAACAACATCCTGATGTTTTATCTATTTATCTGAAGCAAAAATGTATTTGATTTTAAACGTATTCATAATTTTCAAAACAGAGTTGCAACATGCTTTATGTGGGAAAATCAAGATAAAACATTTCTGCACAGTAAATTAAGATAAATCACCATTGAAATGAGAGAGAATTAAATAGAATAAAATACCCAATAAAACAAGATGAAATTAATAAACAACAAAAAGACCAGACAAAGCACCAAGACTCTGATCTTCACCTTCTCCTCCTCTGCAGGTGTGGAGATGTTTCTGCCTACCAGGTTTCCTCAGCTGATGTGACCTCACAGGAGGATGAGGAGGAAGTCAGAATACACCTGACCCTTCCTCTGTCAGCTGGTGATGATGTCACTGTGGAGTGTGTCGTTTACAACGACATGGGAGAGTCTCGTGAAATCTTTAATCCTCGTAAGTCAGAGTATGTTGTTTTATTAGAAAAACCTCAGATATGACTCAAATTTGTGGTCTGTTTTTTGTTGATAAATGTGGTGATGTTTTTTTTTTGTTCTGCAGGACAACCTAAAATATTCTTCACGCAGCCTCTGATTGGAGCTTTGAGTGCTGCTGCTGTTCTTCTCTTGCTTTTATTGGTCGTGTTTTACAAGTGGAGACAGGTACGTTTGTTTATTGTTAGAGGGATAGTATAGAGGTATACCTGTTTAATTGACCAATGCCAAATACCATATCCTAAGCTGTTTTGTCATGCCCATCACCAATGAACAATTATACCAATACACAAAACCCAACAAGAAAATACGAACAAAATAGCCCAAAACACAAACAGATACAGTACATAATAAAATGGCCATAAAAGTCAATGACAGCTGTTGAGAAGATTATAAGAGATTTAAAAAAGATGTGAACAAGATAACTGTTGGGAACAAGATAATGACTACTGGGAACAAGAGAATGATGTTGTATACAAGATATTAACCCTTGGAAACAAGATAATAACTTAAGTAAAGGAGATAAAAGAATCTGGGGACAAGGTAACTGTTGAGAACAAGACAAAACCTTGAATAAAACAGATAAGAACACAGTGGAATAAAAACCACTGCTGATAACTACTAACATGTTTCTTAAATTATAGATCTGAATTTAAACCCTGGTGGAAAAGCTGAGTGAAACTTGAGGAAATAGATCTGATAGAAAAATATATCACAGTATCATCTGCATAAATGTTTAACCTGCTCCGTTATTTGATTCTGGTATATTATTAATATATAAACTTAAGAATATGAAATCATGTGGAATGTTCATCACATAAACACTGACAGAATCGTTTCTTAACATGGACTCATTCATCATCACTGCTGCCATGTTTTTACTTCTTCTTTTAGAAACCAAAATATGAGATTCGTTGGAAGATCATCGAGAGCACAGATGGAAACAACTACACCTTTGTTGACCCCACCCAGCTGCCGTACAACTACAAGTGGGAGTTTCCCAGAGACAAACTCCGCCTTGGTACAAGACAGTGTTTAATTCAACATTAGATAATATAATATTAATGTCAGTTTAACTCTACACATTCAGACTTCAGTCAGACTTGTACTGAGGTCAATAGTCATGATGTAGGACATGATCATAGTGTTTAATTGTACCTTCTCTCAGTAAAGATTATTTATTTTTCATACTGCAGTGTAGTTTGACCCTGCTCTCTCTTTCAGGTGCTGTTTTGGGTTCGGGGGCCTTTGGAAAAGTCGTGGAAGCAACAGCATATGGTCTGGGAAAGGACAACGACATCACACGGGTCGCCGTCAAGATGCTCAAACGTCCGTTAATAAATCTTCATCATTATCATCATTACATGTACCAAACATTATCATTGTGATGATATAGATTTATTTTTCACGTGTTAATGAACAGCGAGCGCTCTCTCTGTGGAACGTGAAGCCCTGATGTCGGAGCTGAAGATCCTCAGCCATCTTGGTTACCATGACAACATTGTAAACCTGTTGGGCGCCTGCACTCAAGGAGGTGATGACAGTTTTAATTGTTAACCACAAATATATAACAATCAGTGTCAAACTACAATCATGTCACAAAGTTAGGGATGTGACAATCAAACACATACATGTGACTTCTATTTACTGCCAGAAATACAAATGTGGATGTGTCCGCTGCTGAAAATAGTCCCAATATATATAACAACTACAGAGAGCATCATCTTTCTAACTTTTGACCTTTGACCTCTCTACCTCCCATCAGGCCCCATGTTGATGATCACAGAGTACTGTAGCCATGGAGACTTACTCAACTTCCTACGGGCTCATGCTCAGGACTTCATGGAGTCCTTTTTGAGTGTTGATGAAGTGGAGGGGGAGGCTTTCTATAAGAACATGGCCGCCCAGCATGCGCGGCTCAGGAGGTCTGAAGCTTTTTCTCTTTACATTAACTGAATACAATGTTTACACAGCTGCAATGAAAACACACATTTATTCCCTAAAAGGTAATTTCAGTTTATGTTAGGCTAGTTGAACAGAGAATTGTGTCATTTTTAGCCTTAGTTCTCAATGATCCGTATATTTTCTGTAATGTAAAGACAAAATAAGTTATCAATAATGAAAATGACTTGCAGCCCACCCTCTGTACTGATGTAACTATGATGTCACTATGTGTGTGTGTGTGTGTGTGTGTGTGTGTGTGTGTGTGTGTGTGTGTGTGTGTGTTGCAGTGATAGTGGTATCTCCTGCTCCTCAGACTATCAGGAGATGCAGCCAGTTCTGAGTCCAGGACAAACAAACCTGGGTAGATGCCAGACATTGAACAGACATTGAAACTCACCTTTGATACCAAGAACTTACCTGAACAAATCTAATTTGTTTTTGTCTCTGAGGTTAAACCTGTCTAACTTTCTGTCTGATTCTCTCTCAGGTGTTGAGACAGGCAGTCTGTCTGTTAGTGACCTCATGAGGTTTTCCCACCAGGTGGCTCAGGGTCTGGACTTTCTGTCCACCAGGAATGTAAGAGCACATACATATATTTTTTTCATTCTATACTTGCGAGGACCTTATCTGTCAGAGATGCATTCCCTGAGTCTAACCCTAACCTAAACCTGATTCTAGCCCTACTATTTAAACCAAGTAAGTTGAAGTTGTGAGTGGAGAAAAGTCCTAATCATGCAGAAATGGCGTGTAAATGCAAAAATGTTCTTGCAATGCAGGGTTATGTTATCAGTTGATGGGATAACCCTTTTCACAAACAGATTGTTAACCCAGGTTTACCCCAAAGCCAAGGGCTATACCATTCACACCAAACTTTTACTAGACTTGGTTTAGGATTATCGTACATTATAGAAAGTTGTGTTACTACTCTGTTCACTTTAGCCCTGTTTCACACTGGCATCTCAAAGCCTGGTTTAAGTAGATTTTCTGGCGATAACCCCACAAAATCGGGGCTAACCTGCTCTGGAGCAGAGTTAGCAAGCCCTTGGCTAAAGTTCGGGTTAGCCCTGTTTGGAATGCTCCAGGATTTTTCCAGTCTGAACATTTCTTAGCCTGGGGCTATTAGCTCCCTCAGTGTCATGTGAAAAGCACTAAAGATGGTTAAAAACAGGAATTTGCCTTTGAAAAATGTCAATATACACAATTTTGCACCTGTCTCTATCCTTCTACCACGTATCTGCCTCTATGTCAACTGTCTCTCTCTGTCTTTCCACCTTCCTGTCTGTCAGTGTATCCACAGAGATGTAGCAGCAAGGAACGTCCTGCTGACTGATCATTGTGTTGCAAAGATCTGTGACTTCGGTTTGGCCCGAGACATCCGCAACGACGACAGCTACATCGTACAGGGAAATGTCAGTGTTAAACCCTTACTTACTGCTCATATTCATATATACTCATATATAGTCAGTGTTTAATCTCAACAGCCTGTCAACTGTCACCTTTAACCTGCCAAACTTTATTTTATCTAAACACAAATGCAGATGCTCAGCTGTTTACTGAAAATAAATGTTAATAAACAGAACACGCAACAGTATTTTAGACTCTCAAACTCTATTAAACTAAATAGAAATGTTGTTTGTTAAACCATTCATGTACCTGTAACTGCAGTTTCTATAGCAACATCTACTATCACTTCTGCTTCCTGTCTGTTTTATTTTGACATTTTCTATGTTTTATTTTGACAGGCTCGTCTACCTGTGAAGTGGATGGCTCCAGAGAGCATCTTTCAGTGTGTTTACACCATCCAGAGTGACGTCTGGTCCTACGGAGTCTTATTGTGGGAGATCTTCTCTCTGGGTAACCATGGCAAAACGTGACATCCTGACTGTGATTATGACCAATATTGATTATTGATTGTGACACTGAATTTTTGAGTGGAGTTTTGGTCCTGGTCATCAGGTATAAATGTTGTATGGTCTCTCCAGACTACAGTGCTCATGAGCTTTAGCGCCAGTTACGACACCAGAATCGGTCAGAACAACCTCTGAATTCACAAATGATCTGCCCAGCAACAGAGCCTGAATCTTGATTGGATGCTTCTGACAGCAATGCACTCTAGGACTTGTAGTTGATATCTTTTACCTTTGTGTGTGTGTCTGCCCATACAGGTAAGAGCCCCTACCCAAACGTTGTTGTGGATACCCACTTTTACAAGATGATCAAAGATGGCGGCCACATGAATCAGCCAGACTTCGCTCCAGTAGAGATGTGAGAACACAGACAGACGTTTTTTAATGGTAAAAAAGTACTTATGAATCTAATAGACACCTGTCCTCTCAGGTATCAGCTGATGACGCACTGCTGGAGTTTGGAGCCCACAGCAAGACCAACATTTAAAATGATTGCTCAGCTCATTAACAGGCTCCTCCCCTCCACCAGTGACATGTCACCATATCACAGCGACCAGGTGAGGATGAATCAAACACTTGTTTGCCTGTTCACACACAGGCTGATCACTTCATCTGTCTTCCTCTCATCAGATGTACAGGAACATCGATGAGTGTAGAGAAGAAGAAGAAGAGGAGATCACAGGCAGAAACACACTGAAGAGAGGAGAAGAAGAAGAGCGCCATGACGACAGTGATGATAAGGAGGAGGAGTCAGTGATGAAGAACATCTACCAGCTGTCCTGATCCTCCCTTCAAGTCAAATTGCGATTCCGTTTCTCATGTTGTTTCCACTGTCCGTTCAAAATGAAACCTTTATTCAAACATTCAGAGTGAACAACATGAAAACACCTCAACTGTCAACAACGATGTTGATGAAGGTTCTCAGTCATCCAGGTCATGATAATTCTAAGTACTAATACATTGGCAAGCAGACTTGTTTCAATTTCTTGAAGACAAAGATACAACTGTGTCAACACAGATAGGTTTTCCTGGACCACAAACCTAACTTTGTGTTATTTTCATTTTTTTTTAAAAACTCATGGGGGTGCTATGCCAAAGTATTGTTTTTTTATTTACATATTCTCAGATTTTGTTTATTCATGCAAAACTTTTTCTCTGTACATTAATCCTTAGTAAGATGTCATTCTTATTCTAAATGTAGTGTTTGTAAAAATAGATCTGAATCAGCTTCTTAAAACCAGAACTATGCAAATGCAGCACAATATGACCTCTTATTGATGTCGCTAAAGGTCATAAAATACTACAGAGCAAATGATCTTAAAGGTCAGATTTCAAATTCATATTCAGGCATAACACAGCAGAGACACTGACTGGATCCGTCTGATCAGGTCTCAACCTTGAGAGTTTGATTTTGTAATTTTTAAACTTTAACTTACAGTGTTTAATCTTTTTTAATCCATAATTTCTCCCCTGTGATTGATCTGAAATGTGATTATTATATTTTTGTATTTTTGATGTCACTTTTGTAAAAAAAAGTTTCTGAAAAGAAATAAAAAACATAATTCAAACTAACAAAAGAGTGAGATTGTTTTCACATTCATCTGCTGAAAGAGACTCATCACAAGATATAGAGACATATATACAAATAGATTCTGTCTTTTTTAATGAGAGAAGAAGAGGACATATGTTTATTATTATGTATGAAACACACTAAGCAGTGTTGGGGAGACTTAAACTACATGTAGTTGAACTACATAGCTTAACTACAATTTGCTGTAGCTTGCTGGTAGTTAAACTACATTCATATTTTGTGCTGTGCCAAGTATTTCAACTACTTTTTTGATCATTTTTTGTAGTTTAACTACTCAATTTACAAACTACAATTTTGGCCAATAACATGAAATATTTTTTTTATAAAAAAAAAGTTTTATTTTTCTTTGAAAAAAGGCATGAAACATGTCACGACATGCTCAGCCAACGCTGCCTCTGATTGGCTTGCCCTGGCAGCACTTGAATGCTTCGCAGAGTGGGTGGGTCTTTGTGCCAAGGAAGGCAGCGCTCATATGGCACAAGCATGTCATGGACAACCCTACCGCTGCCTCCGATGTGCCACCATGTTTTTAGTGCCAAACTGAACTGGCTGTCTGATAAAAAAATTGAGAGACTGCTCATGTGTCGTGTCAACAAGCGATTCTGCCCTGGCATCTAGTTCTAGTGCCTAAGTGTTAGAGCCTCTGAAATTCCAGTGATTTTGACCAAATATGTCAGCTTTTGTTCTTTAAAAAATAAAACTTGAGTTGAGAGGCATATTTCTCCTGGGAATTTTTTGTAGGCTATTATATTTTGTTTCATATACACCATGTGTTGATTTATTTAATGCTGATTTAAATGAGTATAAGTAGTTGCTAAAGCTACCTTTTTTAGCAGTAGTTTTACAAACTACATTTCTCCAGGAGTAGAAATGTAGTTTGTTCAAACTACTGCCAGGCTGAACTACATGTAGTTTTACAAGCTACGCTTGCAAAGTAGCTTCCCCAACACTGACTATAAGGAAGTTGTCAGCAGATTTAGCAATAAATGTTGGATGATAGACTGCATGTCAGCTGTCATGAGTGCAGAAGGGGTGGAGCCACATTCATCAGTCAAGCACCTGGCAGTTTTATTGTTGCTGGACTTTGGAGTGTAATAGACAAGAAATGATCCATGTGGTTAAGCCTGTTTATGGAGCAACATTAATGTTTATGAGCTGGTAAGGCAGTTAACATTTGATCCACACATCTCTTCTCAGGTCTCAGGTTTCAGGTCGCGTCTCAGCTCTTCATACTGCGAATAATCAAATCTTTTTCAGTTTTTGTGTATATTATAATATGAATTGTGTGTCAGCAGTTTCTGTCATCCAACTTGTTGCTCCATCAGCAGAAAAAATTAGTGATTATCAGTAACTGTATTGATCAGCGTCTGTAATGATAATGAGTCATTAGTCATTTTCCACTTGATGAAAGGTGATTGTGAGCCGATTTAGAGTCCAAGAGGACAAACAGTCAGTTTGTGAAGTAAACAGGTGAAGCAGAAAAGAGAAAGAGTAGCTGCTCTGAAGTCTGCAGCAGGTAAACTCAAACAGGTGAGTCTGTTTCTGACACGAAGTAGAAGCTGAAGTTACCTTTCACAAGAGAGGTAACACTTAAAAATGAAAGTCAGATTATGTTTGTTTGTGAAAGTGAAGTGTACAATTGTCATTCTAGTTCAGGGTGTTTGAACGTTTGGAGTATTTTATATACGGTCAGCTGTTGATATTAAAAGTGAGGCAGATTTTTATGATTGGTATTGTTTTGTTCACACTGAACAGAACGAACGGATCACAACAGTGATTAAAAAGAAAAGTCAAACCTAAATAAATTATCTTTGAAGGTTTATGGATCATGGACTGATTTATTGATTGGCGTATTGATTGATTCTGTGTTGCAGCTGTCAGTATGATTCGCAAACTGTCATCTCTGGAGTTAGTCCTCACCGTCGTAACGGCTCTTCTTCTGATCTGGTGTGTCTCACTGAGTGTAGTGTCATGGCTCAGCTTTCAGCCTAAAGGTAAACACAAAGTTCTAATAGACTGATCAGGTGTCAGCAGATGTAATTGATCCATATGTTCCTACTGTTTGTGTGCCTAGAGCCCACAGTGCTGAGTGGTCGGCTGGAGATCCGAGCTGCTTTCTCTCAAGAGCTGAAAAACTCCACCAGTCTGCAGTTTAAATCTTTGGCCTTTGACATTGAAAACCGGGTGAGATCAGAGGCTTTTATTTTAAAATAACAGGTAGTTGTAACCTTAAGCAACTGGTTACAGCCTTTATTATGAAAGACAGCAAGGAGAAGGGCTCAGAAGTATTGATAATTTTATCAGTGTTTGTCGTTTGATTTAACAGAAATCTATTCATCGATGTTAGTCTAGTCTGTTGTGTTTATTAAAAGTCTTCAAAATACGGAAGCTGTCAAGTACAAAGCATAAGGTGCACACCACGTTTAGACAAAAGAGAGCCGAAGTCACGTCTCTCCAGTTGGGACCTTATTTCATAAAAAACTTTGTATGGCAATGAATGAAGAGAGACAAATGATTGTTTGATCCCGTTTGAGTTGTGCCATGAATCACACATATGATGTTTATCAATTTAAAAGATCATTTTCCAATTCAATAAAGTTTGTCATAAAAATGACTTTGAAAATATGTAATTATAAAGACTACACAGCCAACAGTTGCATTAGTGACGTCGTCACGTTGAACCAAAACCTGTAACTTAAACACTGCAGAGCTGCTTCTGTATATTAGCAGCTCACAGAACTGACCAACTCTCCTCTCACACATGATTTTATCTTTTTTAGCACTTTTTCTGAGCCGAGTTTGCGGCCATGTTGGTGTTGGTGATGTGTGTTAGTGAGATGATGTAGTTCACTGAGCAGTTTCAACTAGATTTTACTTTAATTAATTTAAATATGACTTCCTTGACTTGAGAATGATCTTTCAAATTGACAAACAACATTATATGTGTGATTCATGGCACAATTCAAGCGGGATCGAAATTTTATTTGTCTCTCTCCGTTCACTACTGTACAGTTTTTTATCGACTGGGTCCACCGGAGTGGCTGTGACTCTCTCAATATAAACTACACAGGGTCACAGTTTGTCTGTAGGTTTCTCTGTAAAGTCACCTGATCACAGTCTGCCCTCTGATTGGCCGACAGATATCTGAGGCATACAGTCTCACCAAGCTGAGGCTTCTCTACACGACCAGTGAGGTTTTATACTTCAGGTCAGATTTCTGATCAATCACACCATTAGCACACCACACCATTGATTAATCAGGAATTGAATCTGCCAAAGGTACTGATTATCGAATCTTTATTGATGTGTGTGTCCTCAGTCAGGCTCCATGGAATGTGGCGGTGAACTTTGACCTCTGGTTCAATCAGCCAATCGATGCAGAGGAGGCGGAGAATCATCTGGTGACAGGGATTGTTATGGCCGGGAACACGGGATTGGTGATCTTTACACATACTATTCAGATCACAGGTGACACTCTGAGATCACAGTTGTCTTTAGAAATTCTTATTCTGATTCAATTCATTTTAAAGGAACAGTCGTTTTCTACTCACCCTCATGCTGATGGAAAGGGGCGGGCTGGGGTTTAAATTCAGCCCGGGAGCTTGGTTTGGAGAAGCCTTTTATCCGATCGCATGACGGACGCAAGTGGAACCATAATTTTAACATGAATACTTTATCTAACTTTAATCTAATGATATTAAACACAACACACAGATTAGTCAGTCAGTAGAGTGTATTGAAGTACGTATGCTCACACATACTATGCATACTCATACTCACACACTATGTTTTTTCAACAATCAAAACTACGAAGATTAGCAATAACTCAAATACAATATAAAAATCAACATAACAAAAGCGCCACACACACACACACACAAATGAATTACTCACTTTAATGTATTTTTCTTGAGCTGGTAAAAATGGCTATATATTAATGTAGAAACAGAACAGGAAAACAGGATGTATAGCCTATATATTCAATTATTCTACTTCGTTTAAGAATGCTTAATTCTGATTGGCTGGGATGAGGGCATTAACCCAGTAGGTTGCCCGCTGACTGAGCACAGCGTCATCAAATAGTAGATCAATACGCCGCCTGTATTTTTTTTCTATCACAGAAATTTCAAACATGAGGGCCATTGTAAAAATAAACCTTGTTTAAAAACCTTTTTAAAATATGTCGGAAATCTATCGGAGGGTCAGTCGATACATAGTTTCGCAAGCGAGTTACAATGTAGCAACTACGTTATTAAACTAACGTTAGTGATCAGATGCAGCCTTGTGTGGTTGCCTTTTCCTCTGAACACCAGAGGATGGTGACTGTAACACACAAGCCGCAGAAAGTACACTTCCCCTCTAAATTTACTGATATTTTGTATCACATAAGCGAATAATCTCACATCCCATTCGCTGTTCAACTCTCTACTTCAGGCTGCGGCCACAGTAACGTTACACACGGCCGATCATTTGTTCGTGAAAATCTTGATATTGATTTG